>LBNU01028151.1:11847-45268 GCA_014162995.1 Artemisia annua | reverse complement strand
CTAAAACCATAACTTGCTCAATTGTTGATCATCTTGTTAGATTATTGTTGTTCTTAGAAGCTACTTAGGTTGGTTAGTTGTCTGTATGCTTGATTTGGTCTTATTTGCTCATTCATTAGCCTAATTTAGTCTTATAAGTTGCCTTTAGAACCACTGTTCAATCTGTTGTTAACAGTTTTCATTAAGCTTGTTGATTTCTTGTTCTGTGTAATCTAGTGTGTAGTTGTTGTTTGTTTTGAGTTAGCATAAGTTGTTTAAGTTCAGTTTCCACATATTTCATCTCTGTTTTGCTTTGTCTCACCATTTGGCCCTTTACCATTTTTCTGTGCATAATGTCTATACTCAGTGTGCACAACCAACTTCCATAGATTCCACAGGCCTTATTAGTGAACCTTAGGACATGAACCTTGGTTTATTTGAAAGCCCTCCCAACCAGCTTTTTATCTTAACTTTTGTTTTCAACTCTTGATCACCCTTGTAGGCCCCACACAAGCCTGCATATTGTCCCATTTCTGTCTCAGTACAAGATTTTTCAAGTGCTTATTTTGAGCTTGTAGCTTATTCAGTGCATAATTCTTGTTGATTTAGCTTCATAACAGTTCTAATAACTTACTTGCATCATAATCCATCACTGTGGACCCCACTTGAACTCATTTTAGCTTATTTCTATCTCTGGTCAAACAAAAGTCAAACTGTCTTAGATAAAAGCTTGCACAGAGCTTCTTTTTGGGCTTAAGCAAAAGTGTTTTTACAAAAGTTGTTCATTTTCAGTGTTAGAACAAGTCTCAAAAAGAAAATTCCAAAAATAATCACTTTTTAAGAAAAGTGATAGTTTCTATTTAATATTTTTAATTTTTATTTTCTCTTTTTAAATTTTGTTAAGTAATATTCTGTTTTTATAATTTTCTAAATTACTTTGTAACTTAAAGTATTTGTATAAATTTTATTAGAATTTTCCCTGTTCATTTAGTATTAATTTGAATTAAAAACAGTTTAATTAGTAATTAGTTAAAATTAGTAATTAAATAGTTTTAATAGATTTTGTTAAACAGTAACATCTTTTTATAATTTTCCTAAGTTCTACATAATAATTAGTACCTCTGGTAATTTTCTTATTATTTCTACTATTCATTTGGTAATTATTAGATTTAATTTTAATTAAAACAGTTTAATTAGAAAAACCAAAAAGAAAATAGTTTTAGTGTTTAAAATTAATCTCAGATCCATTTTTATAATTTTTCTAGTTTGTATACATTGTTTAGAACCTGTAAAAATTATCTTTGTAATTTCATCTTTTCATTTTCTAATTTTCTCTTTTTATATAGTTTAATTAGACTTTAAATATTAATTAAGTTTTTAATTTATAAAAGATCCACAAAAAGACAAAAATAGTTAATTTTAATTTTTATAAATCTTTTAAGTCATTGTAGATTTTTAGAAATTAATTTTTGCAAATTTTTAGTTTAATTTGTAATCTTAATCCTTTTTAGATTTGTTATAAATTAGATTTAATTAAGTTTTTAAATAGTTTTTATTAATTAATTAATACTTAAATATTAAAATAATCAAAAAAATATTTTTTTTAATTCAATTTTCTTTTTATTTAAGTTTGAAAAATTTTCATTTTACACCCTTGCAGTTTAGAACTTGTCACTTTTAGCCCCTGTATTTTCCCCAGTTACATTTTTGTTACATATTTGTTATATCTGATTGTTGTGCATTTTAATATTGTTTCATTATCAATTCCAAGCAATCAGTAGTGTAAAAATCAATCCAAATCTTAATCTGGTTACTTTTCCTGATCACTCTTCCCAAAACGTTTTTCCAAATACAATTTCAATCTCGTCGGGACTTTAACGACCCTGGGAAACACTAAACTCTCCAGGATTTCGTTGTATTGTGCTCTAGACTTTCAGGGTTTCTTTGTTACGGTTAGCCATTCACAAGTGGCTAGCTTGTGTGACAAACCTGTTGGTTCTGAGACCAATCACTAGTCTCATGACTAAACCAAGAATTCTTATTCATAAAGGCTAACTAGCCTAGGTTCTACATCACTTCCAAGTCTTTTATTCATTACTTCTTAAACACTTAACAATCAATATACATGACCGTTTCACATATCAAAACATATTATAACAAGGTTACTTACCTTGAATCCAAGCTGATACTCAATAGGGCCACCGATAGATTATATGTTTATGCAACAAGCTTGCATCATTGCTTGAATCCTATCCAAGAATTGTCATCAAAACTATCAATTTCATAACTAAGATAAAGAGGGTTTACACACCAATAAACATGACACTTCTTAATTTAGCTCAAAACTCCATTTATTTAAAAGTCAAAACCCTCAATCTTGTTTATAAACCATAACTCAAAATCATAACTAAAACATATAATTATATACTTGTATTTAGGAAGAACACATAAAAACCTTGAAGCTCCATAATTCTTGTTATGATGATAACCCTTGTTAACCTTGATTGATCATTGCATAATCTTGATAAGAATTAAGGATAAACCACCATGTCTGCATCTTGCTTCTTCTCTTTTTTTAATACGTGTAAATGAAATGGATGATAATTGTAACACCTGGTATTTTTCCTAAAACCTAATCCTAGCCAAACTTCTATTTTTAGAGCCTGAAACGTTTTAAAACTTTAAAGCATGTTAAATTTGATTTGAAGAGCGTGAGATATATTAGGAACGAGAATTTATTTGTAGATTAGCTCAGCACAACCTAGAAAAGCCCGAATATGTCTTACTTGCCAAATTATTTAAAATATCATGAGTTTGGGAAAAACTATGAAGTTTATGCTTGATTTTAAGGGAAAAATGGAACTAATAACTCACACGTCTTATCTCCTACCAATAAGAACACGCAAGTTTCGCAACAACCTCGCTCACCCCTCTCCCTCAATAAATAAAAACACTATTTTTTTACTTTTTCATAGTTTCCGACTTTTTCGCCAACTAATCAGCACTAAGTCTCACATTTTAAACAAGTATTATTTACGCCGCGCAAAACCACATATAAATTTCATTTCAAAACACAATCAATTAGCTTATACATAACCTAAACACAATCAGTATAAACAAACAATCCAATTCCCCCAAATTTCACACTAATAAATCAAAAACCTAACACAAAATTTTATAAATAAAAATAAATAAAAAAAGATATTAAAAAAAGTATAAAAGTAACAACCTCCCTCCATTCGGTGGTTAAAACGATCGATCAATCGCTAGGGCTCATTAAACTCAAATCAAACCCTAATTTTTGATTGGTTTTGATGAGTTGATTGAGAATTGATTGAGTGAAATGATGAAGGTAAAAAACGTTTGTGTGACCTAATTAGGGAATAGAGATAGTAGTACACACAGTCACTCTTTTAGTGTGTGTTTTGAAAGAGGGTTGAGGGGGTGTTTTCGTAAATATATTGTGGGAATGTGATTTGTTGTTTTCTATGCTTTTTCCAATGTCATAAATAGGAATTTAATTGTAAACTTATCCATTAGAGTATTAGACTACTACTATTAAGAAAGATAATCTCGTCAGTGTCAATTCAGTTTTTTCTCTTCTAGATTAAACACGGATAAAATGTTCGTAGTAAGAGGACCGCACCTGTAACTAAGGGTGAGCATTGGGTCAAAACCGGACCGGATCGAAAAAACCCAGACCAGGCCGAGACCGTTTTAGCCCAGAACCAAACAGAATGTGTTCGGTCCGGTCCGGATCAGTCCGGCACGGTCCTTCGGTCAGTCCGGTTCAAAAAGGCATTATTGGTTGGTTGTACGTAAGACCAGACCGGACCAATGACCGGTCTGATCCACGATCCGATACGCTCACCCCTACTTGTGACGGAACACTTTTTCTTTATTAGAAAACCTTACAATAATAATTAAAACACACTAATTTTTCATTCATTCAAATAAAAATACATTTACAATACGAAAATAAACATAGCATACGAAATTTAAAAAACAATACTTAAATTTAAAAAAATATATGAAACATAAAAAACATGCGAAAATTGAAACATTACACGAAAAGAAAAAACATATCTTCCTATTATTTTTTTTGCTTGCATCCAAACAATTTTGGTACTGAATTGATCTTTTATTTGTCCCCGTCATTTTAAACAACTTAATTATGAATCTCGTAATCTTTCCAAAATTATTCGTTTATAAAGTGTCAATTAAAGCATGTTTTTCTTGCGAAATGTCTTTGCATTCCTGGTATACTTTCCTCATATCATCTTTAGATGTGCTCGCTTTATCAAACTGCACAGCTCAGTCAATATCGCTTACTGACGAAAGATATCCTCATCAATTTGTTTTTGAATACTAGCTTTGATTTCCTCGATGGTATGTTGAAGAGAACAATCCATATTTTGGTAGAGAGAAGTTGTTTTTTGGTTTGAGAAGTTAAAGTGCGTATATAAAATGATTGGGATTGAAAGTGTGTATAAAAATAGAGAAGTGGTATGGTATTTATAGGCAAAAAATAATATTTTTTAGTCCTATACTTCATAGCCCAACGGCTAAATTGTTTTTTTTTGGTTATACAAATTGTGCCTTTTTGTTTCGTTCGTGCAGAAGACCAAAATATTCAATTTCAAGGGGGGACGCATTTCGTTTGGTCCTCATAGCAAGGGGACGTTGGGGAGACCGACCATTTGGTTTGATCTTGTTACAAACAGTATTATGACCGAATCATGTGACCATCATAAGAAGATACGAAACATCACTTCGTAAATGATACACAACAATCGATTGTTGTATAGTGGTACCAAGTTCACCATCTCGCCTCTAACATGATCACTTCATACTAGTGTTAGTGGACTAAGACTTGTATTTATATTAGTATTGGTTTATGAAATGCCCCTTTACCGATTTGACTAAAAATTTAAAACTTTTCGCGTAAACGACTTGAATATAATGGACCTTCTGTTACTCTTTAACAAAATGACAAAAATGTATTACAAACCAACCCTTGAAAATATTTTAAATGAAACTAGACTCAAATACCTTTAAAACGACGGGTGACACGACCCATAACGACTTACGGTTTAAAATATATGATTTTTCGAACAATTACAAAAATCTAAAAGTTAAGCATACGACCATATAAATTATCCCATATGGCCGTATGGTCATCTCAGCAACTTATCAAACCACAAACTGGAGCATACAACCATATGAAATATATCATATGGCCGTATGGTCTCTACAGAAACTTTACACTAAGCTATATCATGCACTAATTTCGAAAAACCGACTTTCAAGACTTGAAATTTAACAAAACTTTCCAAAAATCATTAACATAACATAATACATCGTTTTCATAAGCATTCACGGTCTAAATGACCCATGAACACGTATTTAATGGAGTTTCCCAAACACCCGTTTTGACTTACTTTCAAATACACTTTAACTCAAAACTTTTAGACTACTTACATAACCATTCATTAAAGTACAAGACTTGGACTCGACACTTCAAAATAGCATTTGAACACATTTAATCCAACTCGGGGATTCAACCCTGAATGAGCTCGGCATTCTATGCTATGCTGATATACATAAGCAATATACATTATCCAACCCGTGCCCAATCCTAAGCCTTTACCTTCTTCATATAAGTACCTACAAAAACGGTTAAACACTAAACTGTAAGCTTTCGATTAGTAAATGTTATAATTAGTAAATAAGGGCCAAGTCCATTAGTTAACCTATCTTATTCTCCAAGCTAAGTAGTGTTATCTATATTCCATGTAATATTAGGTTTCATTAAAATCAATTCAATACAATGTAATCTTTTGTCTATTAAGCTTGTCCCCCCAACTCTGTTTGTATGGTATCAGAGCGAGGGTTTAGTTCCAATTAGGTTTAGATTTTCCGTTATAATTCCAATTAGGGTTTCGGGTTTAGTTTTGAAGAAGGTACTTTGAGATGCCTAATCATTTTTTTTAGAGCATCCAGTTAGAGTGGATTTTAGATCTCACCTCCCATATAATCAACCTCAGTTAGTTTCGAATTGCAAAACCCCTAAATCCCATCGCAGGAAAACCACCCATGCCCGCCGGACCTACACAACTTAGTTTCACGTGCCGGTACGTGAGATATCCTACTGGCGTTTTCACCGGCAGTTTCTTTTCCAGATTTGTTTGTCTGGTAATTCCGACCAGATCCCCCGTGAGTTCTGGTCCGATTTGTAAGGTTTTGTGTTTCGATTATGTTAGGGTTATTTAAAAAAAATGGTGACTGGTATTGGTCATTAGTTATAAGGGTTATGATTATAATTATTGGAGTGATGGAAATGATTTTAGTTTTAGGTTTTGAATGTGGGGTATCTGATTTAGTTTTCTAGTTCGGATAAATTATCAGTTTTGAGTTTTATGGGTGACCACTTGTTATTTATTCATGATTATATTTTGTCTTTGGAGCTTCGTGATTATGTTTTGTTTTAGGACCGAATTGATTATGAAATTAGGAAGTTTGATGATTTTGGGTTATGACCGGTTGCTAGTCTGCTGTTTTTGGTTATTGAAGTTCATAATCAATTTGAGTCCTTATTCAGATTAGTCCTGATTCAGATTTTGGTTACTCATAATTTTGTAAATTATAGTTAGTCGAGACCGATAGGTTGCTTTGTATTTCGGTTAGTTGAGACTTCAGTTTAGGTTGCTTCACTAGGACTTTTTTGTTAGTGAGACCTGTTCCGACAAGTTGCTTCGTCATTTGGATTTTTTGGTTAGTTGAAACATGCCTTAACAGGTTACTTTGTCTTTTGGAAATCTTGGGTTAGCTGAGACCTGTCTTGACAGGTTGTTTCGTATTTTGATTAGATCCAAGTGAGATCTATTGAGACCTGTTTTCTTCGTGTTGCTTCGTATTTTTGTTCGATCCCTAGTGAGATCATTTGGCTTTGTGATCGTTCAAGGTTGGATTATTGCTACGAGGAAGATTGTTGCTCAGGAGGAGCTTGGTTATTTTTGGGTTTTATGTTTTTTAACAAGCTGAGCACAGTGTTATTTATATTCCCTGTAATATTAGGTTTCATTAAAATCAATTCAATACAATGTAATCTTTTGTCTATTAAGCTTGTCTCCCACCTCTGTTTACAGTAAGTAACCCACAATAATACATTATCATATATGACATAATCAAATGCATATGTTCATGTCAAGTCTATACCAATTAAACATTCTCACATTCTTGTTCCCACTCACCACACTAATCCTCAAACATTAGCAATCAAAGCATTAACCATATCAAGCATAATAACACGTCATAATCATCATAAACAAATACATACCTTGACTAGTCTCATGACTAAACCAAGAACACTCATTCATAGAGCCTACCTAGCCTAGGTTCCACACCACTTCCAAGTTTTTTATTCATTACTTCTTAAACACTTAACAATCAATATACATGACCATTTTCACATATTAAAACACATTATAATAAGGTTACTTACCTTGAATCCAAGCTGATACTCAATAGGGTCACCGACAGATTATATGTTTATGCAACAAGCTTGCATCATTGCTTGAATCCTATCCTAGAATCGTCATCAAAACTATCAATTTCATAACTAAGATAAACAGGGTTTACACACCCATAAACATGACACTTATTAATTTAGCTCAAAACTCCATTTATTTAAAACTCAAATCCCTCAATCTTGCTTATAACCATAACTCAAACGCATAACTAGAACATATAATTATATACTTTCTTATATTTAGGAAGAACACATAAAAACCTTGAAAGCTCTATAATTCTTGTTATGATAATAACCCTTGTTAACCTTGATTGATCATTGCATAATCTTGATAAGAATTAAGGATATACCACCATGTCCGCATCTTGCTTCTTCTCTTTTTTTTAATAAGTGTAAATGAAATGGATGATAATCCCTGACAGCTTTTTGACATAAGCCCCAAGAGCATATTGGTCCTTTATTTTGTTTTAGCAACTTGTCACATATAACCGCTTCTAGTAAAATGCCTTGCAATACTTGTCAAAACTAGTTATCTTATTTTTACATGTTAAGTCTTTTTCTTTTTTATTTGTGACACACAATACTTTCTAAAACCACATAATATATTTAATTATAGTTTGACTATCGGGTTTGACTAACCAATCACGTAACGCCTTCACTTATAAAAGTTGTAGTCAAACTTATCTAAGACCATTCTTGTAATAAAATACTTAGAAACAGGTTTGGTGTGTAACTGTTTAAGCCCAAGCCCAAGCCCATGTATTAGGTTTAGTCATTAGTATAAGCCCCAAGAGCATATCAGTCATTTCTTCTATTTTAGCAACTTGTTACATATAACCGCTTCTAGTAAAAAGCCTTGCAATACTTGTCAAAACTAGTTATCTTATTTTTACATGTTGTCATTTTCTTTTTTATTTGTGACACACAATACTTTCTAAAACCACATAATATATTGAATTATAGTTTGACTATCGGGTTTGACTAAACAATCACGTAACGCCTTCACTTATAAAAGTTGTAGTCAAACTTATCTAAGACCATTCTTGTAATAAAATACTTAGAAACAGTTTTGGTGTGTAACTGTTTAAGCTCAAGCACAGGTATTAGGTTTAGTCATTAGTATATATATTGGGTCATATGTAATCTCAATGATAATTAATGAATATTACAGTTGAGCAGTGCTATCTAGACTTACAACACATGCTTATGTTACTAGCACATTTATTGTTAATTGATTTGGCCTTATCACTTTTGATTTGGTCTTATCTTTAGGATAGTCATATCTATTCTATAATACTATAAGATTCAGTCCCTAAATTTAATGTGGAGTTATGATGATAGAGTTTTTAAAGTTAGAAACAAGTTGGAGTCGTTTAGTAGTTGCATAGAGTACAAAATAGCTAATGCTCGAAATTCAATGCAGCCTCATAATAACTATACAATCATGAAAGGAGATGAAGTGCAAGGGTTGCCCGAACTGATCACATGACATTTAGTATAGAATTAAAAGTCGGTTAGATGAAGTGCAAGGGTTGTGAAAGGTTGCAAGAATAATTAATGATTTAACCTAATTCATGCCTATATAAACCGGCCAAAATCACATTTAGTATGTACATTTGAAGATGATTCACACATCTTTTAGATATTTGATTATTGGTAGTGGTATGTAAATTCTCTTTTGCAACATTTTGGAGATGATTCACACATCTTTTAGATCTTTGTAATTAACTTGGTCTTATTTTTTTCTTAATTTAGTTATCATACGCAGGTACCATGAAAATCACACAAGATCATGCATGCTCAGATAAATGGAACCAAAGATTGGGATACCAACTATTTTCTTTGTTTCTTAGATATTTAGGTGATTGTTATAGATAAGCATATATATAGATATATGCATTATGTTAATGCATTTTCATATACAAGTAATTTATGTGCGTTTTCTATTGATGTAGCTCACATGTGCGAATTGATTCAAGAAAATGTGTACGAGCATGTATGTAAAGCAATATTTAAATGGTTAAATGATACTTTTTTAGCGTGATTAGTTTATGTAAGTAGTTGCTTTCGAATGCTCTTTGAGAAATATTAGAATGAATTTATCGTGTGCAATTGAACTATTATTGAAAAGAAGAAGGTCCGCGCATCGCAAAGTGTTTTCTTTTTCTATATGTAGAATCATTAGTGATAAATATTTACGCCCATTAAATGAGTTTGCCATAATAGCAAAATACGACATATTAAAAATATCACATTGAGTAATGAATAGAAAGGAAAAAATACATAATTTTGACTTAAATCCGTTTGTAAATTATAATAACAAATAAAAAAGTTGAGTTTTAAACATAAGCAAAAGTTCAAACTTTTATCGAAAAACAAAACTGGTGCATTTAATGTGAAGTATATACAACATCGAGATGGAAGTGCAAGGGTTGCCGGAATTTATCACATGACATTTAGTAATTAGTATAGAATTAAAAGTCGGTTATGGATTGAGATGAAGTTGAAAAGGTTGCAAGAATATTTGATGATTTAACCTAATGCAATATCTATACTATCTATAATGGAATAATGGAAAAATGGTAAAAGTGAAATGTTGAGTTTTCAACAATAGTCAAATGAGAGAGAAAAGTGAAATGTAATTAATACTCTTATTAAAACACCCCATTACTTAAAAGTACAATGATTTATTCACATTGTACAACCAATTAAAATACAAACCGGGTTGACCCGGGACGCTTCAAACCCGCGCGGGTTGACCCGGTTTAATTTGACCCATTTCCGACCCAACCTAGCAAGTTGACCCGGTTTAAATCGACCCATTTTTCGACCGGAACGGTTCAACCGGTTGAACCACCCGGGTCGAACCGGGTTTCAAAACATTATCCATTACTTAAAAGTACAATGATTTATTCATATTTTACAACCAATTAAAACACAAACCGGGTTGACCTGGGACGCTTCAAAGCCGGCGGGTTGACCCGGTTTAATTTGACCCATTTCCGACCCAACCTAGCAAGTTGACCCGGTTTAAATCGACCCATTTTTCGACCGGAACGGTTCAACCGGTTGAACCACCCGGGTCGAACCGGGTTTCAAAACATTATCCATTACTTAAAAGTACAATGATTTATTCATATTTTACAACCAATTAAAACACAAACCGGGTTGACCTGGGACGCTTCAAAGCCGGCGGGTTGACCCGGTTTAATTTGACCCATTTCCGACCCTACCTAGCAAGTTGACCCGGTTTAAATCGACCCATTTTTCGACCGGAACGGTTCAACAGGTTGAACCACCCGGGTCGAACCGGGTTTCAAAACATTATCCATTACTTAAAAGTACAATGATTTATTTACATTGTACAACCAAATAAAAACATATCTATCAAATTAAATACGACCAATTAAAACACAAACAGGGTTGACCCGGGACGCTTCAAACCCGGTGGGTTGACCCAGTTTAATTTGACCAGTTTTCGACCCAACCTAGCAAGTTGACCCGGTTTAAATCAACTCATTTTCCGACCAGAACGGTTCAACCGGTTGAACAACCCGGGTCGAACCGGGTTTAAAAACATTATGTTTAATTCCCAAATCTTCAAACTTTTATTATTTTTCGTTTATAACCTATAAACTTTTTCTTATCAATAAACTCTCTATCGCTATAAAATCCCGTTGCTATAAAATCTCGTATTTGTATTATGTTAATGCATTTTCATATACAAGTAATTTAAGTGTGTTTTCTATTGATGTAGCTCACATGTGCGAATTGATTAAAGAAAATGTGCACGGGCATGTATGTAAAGCAACATTTAAATGGTTAAATGATATTTTTTAGCATGATTAGTTTATGTAAGCATGCAACTTGAATAATGAATATAAAAAAAAAGTACATAATTTTTGCTCAAACCTATTTGTAAATTAAAAAATTAAGTTTAAGACATAATAGTAGAGTCCAAAGGTTTTAGGAATTATTAATAGTGTGTTAATTAATATTCATTTAGTTAGCTATTTAGAATTGAATTTATTGATAAAATTTATTAATATTAGTTAGACTTCAATGTTAATTTTTAATGAAATTAGTTGTACAATAAAATGAGATGAAGCTAAAAAGGTTTGTAACGATTTTTATACAGTTTATGTGGCATTATGCCATTATTATATATACATTATTATACAAACTTTAACTTACAAATTTAATAAAGAAAATATTTAACGCACATTAAACTATGACAAATTAGATAGACCCCGTGTTCTTCATATTACCATGCAAAAACCATCTAATGGACAAGTATTGTAGGGCTAAGTAATAGACCAAAAGAAACAAAGCCATTTTTTTATCATGCAAATAAGTAATAGGCCAAAAGAAACAAAGGCATCACAACTTAATAACCAAAAGCCCATATATAAAATACAACATCACAAAACCAAAACAACATCAAACACTTTTAAATTCTTATACAAGAAAGTTAAAACATTTCATACAACATACTAAACAATAATTAAGTATACACTCGCCAATATACAGAAAGAATACACGATTAACAATTAGATTCTTAGCCCGTGCGTAGCACGGGTTCTGCATGCCTCGTATTGTAAATTGATATGTATGTCTTTACTATTTACCTTAAATAGTCGGGAAAAATCTTTAATAATGTATTATACTTGTCACGAAAGTTACTTTTGTGTAGCGTACAAAAAAATAGCCTTTCTACACCTTATACTCGACTATTTTGTCTTTTACTATGAGTTTTTCCACCCACCCGACCGGTATCCGGTTTATAATTATTGGAGATTGGTGATAGTGGAGATGATTTTGGTTTTGGGTTTTGAATGTGGGGTATCTGATTTAATTTTCTAATTCGGATAAATTATCAGTTTTGAGTTTTGTGGGTGACCACTGGTTATTTATTCATGATTATATTTTGTTTTTGAAGTTTCGTGATTATGTTTTGTTTTAGGACCGAATTGATTATGAATCTAGGAAGTTTGATGATTTTGGGTTATGACTGGTTGCTAGGCTGCTGTTTTTGGTTATTGAAGTTCATAATCAATTTGAGTCCTTATTCAGATTAGTCCTGATTCAAATTTTGGTTACTCAGAATTTTGTAAATTATAGTTAGTCGAGACTGGTCGGTTGCTTCGTATTTCGGTTAGTTGAGACCTCAGTTTGGGTTGCTTCGCTAGGATTTTTTGGTTAGTGAGACCTATTCCGACAGGTTGCTTTGTCATTTGGATTTTTTGGTTAGTTGAGACATGCATTAACAGGTAACTTAGTTTTTTTGGAAATCTTGGGTTAGCTGAGACCTGTCTTGACAGGTTACTTCGTTTTTTGATTGGATCCAAGTAAGATCTATTGAGACCTGTTTTCTTCGTGTTGCTTCTTATTTTTGTTTGATCCCTAGTGAGATCATTTAGCTTTGTGATTGTTCAAGGTTGAATTATTGCTACGAGAAAGATTGTTGCTCAGGAAGAGCTTGGTTATTTTTGGGTTTTATGTTTTGTAACAAGCTGAGCACAGTGTTATTTATATTCCCTGTAATATTAGGTTTCATTAAAATCAATTCAATACAATGTAATTTTTTGTCTATTAAGCTTGTCCCCCAACTCTGTTTACAGTAAGTAAACCGCAATAATACATTATCATATATGACATAATCAAATGCATATGTACATGTCAAGTTTATACCAATTAACCATTCTCACATTCTTGTACCCACTCACCACACTAATCCTCAAACATTAGCAATCAAAGCATTAACCATATCAAGCATAATAACACATCATAATCATCATAAACAAATACATACCTTGGCTAGTTGATGAGTGTGTAAATACTCATCATTTTTACCTAATCTGAACTGCCAAAACATCCAAAAACACCCAATAATGCATCAAAATAGTGAAAATATTCCAAAAGTGTGTTTTATATGTTGTAGATGCAAAATGTTTGAAAACAAATGAAAAACGAACAAAGTTTGCACAATTGGCAGTTTCAGTCCCTCAACTTTCACAAATTGTCAAAACTAGTCCTTGGATATTTCAAAACATGCAAAATATCATAAAAGGTCATTGGGGATTCATAAGTTGTCAAAACAAACCCTTTGAATATCAAAAATCACAAATTTACAACTTTGGTCCCCCAAGTTTGAAAAATATCAAAAATAGTCCTTGGTGAATTTAAAAAGTGAAAACAATCTAAAATAAACCTTGTACTATTCATAAATGGCAAAATTGGTCCTTGTGGTAAAATTTTGGAAAATTACAAGTTTGGTCCCTGAAGTTTCATAATTTGGCAGAAATGGTCCCTGGTGATTCAAATTTGGAAAATTATCACTTATGGTCCTTTGGTTATTCAAAGTGGCAAGAATAGTCCTTGTGAACAAATTTGGAAAAGTGCCAAACTCAGCCCCTAAACTTTCAGAATATTACACATTTGGTCCTTGTAATTACTTATAAAACCAAACGGACCTAAACTACTATAACCCAAAAATCCAAATCCCAAGCCCAAACACAAACAGTCCAACCCCTAACCCCTTTTACCCCTTTCTTTGCTGTGGCCCAAAACCCAAGCCCAATCACCCTTTTTAAATATTATAACNGTCGAGACTGGTCGGTTGCTTCGTATTTCGGTTAGTTGAGACCTCAGTTTGGGTTGCTTCGCTAGGATTTTTTGGTTAGTGAGACCTATTCCGACAGGTTGCTTTGTCATTTTTTTTTTGGTTGAGACATGCATTAACAGGTAACTTAGTTTTTTTTTGGAAATCTTGGGTTAGCTGAGACCTGTCTTGACAGGTTACTTCGTTTTTTGATTGGATCCAAGTGAGATCTATTGAGACCTGTTTTCTTCGTGTTGCTTCGTATTTTTGTTTGATCCCTAGTGAGATCATTTAGCTTTGTGATTGTTCAAGGTTGAATTATTGCTACGAGAAAGATTGTTGCTCAGGAGGAGCTTGGTTATTTTTGGGTTTTATGTTTTGTAACAAGCTGAGCACAGTGTTATTTATATTCCCTGTAATATTAGGTTTCATTAAAATCAATTCAATACAATGTAATTTTTTGTCTATTAAGCTTGTCCCCCAACTCTGTTTACAGTAAGTAACCCGCAATAATACATTATCATATATGACATAATCAAATGCATATGTACATGTCAAGTTTATACCAATTAACCATTCTCACATTCTTGTACCCACTCACCACACTAATCCTCAAACATTAGCAATCAAAGCATTAACCATATCAAGCATAATAACACATCATAATCATCATAAACAAATACATACCTTGGCTAGTCTCATGACTAAACCAAGAATTCTCATTCATAAAGGCTAACTAGCCTAGGTTCTACATCACTTCCAAGTCTTTTATTCATTACTTCTTAAACACTTAACAATCAATATACATGACCGTTTCACATATCAAAACATATTATAACAAGGTTACTTACCTTGAATCCAAGCTGATACTCAATAGGGCCACCGATAGATTATATGTTTATGCAACAAGCTTGCATCATTGCTTGAATCCTATCCAAGAATTGTCATCAAAACTATCAATTTCATAACTAAGATAAACAGGGTTTACACACCAATAAACATGACACTTCTTAATTTAGCTCAAAACTCCATTTATTTAAAAGTCAAAACCCTCAATCTTGTTTATAAACCATAACTCAAAATCATAACTAAAACATATAATTATATACTTGTATTTAGGAAGAACACATAAAAACCTTGAAGCTCCATAATTCTTGTTATGATGATAACCCTTGTTAACCTTGATTGATCATTGCATAATCTTGATAAGAATTAAGGATAAATCACCATGTCTGCATCTTGCTTCTTCTCTTTTTTTAATACGTGTAAATGAAATGGATGATAATCCCCGACAAGTTTTTGATATAAGCCCCAAGGGCATATTGGTCATTTCTTATGTTTTAGCAACTTGTCACATATAACCGCTTCTAGTAAAATGCCTTGCAATACTTGTCCAAACTAGTTATCTCATTTTTACATGTTAAGTCATTTTCTTTTTTATTTGTGACACACAATACTTTTTAAAACCACATAATATATTGAATTATAGTTTGACTATCGGGTTTGACTAACAAATCACGTAACGCCTTCACTTATAAAAGTTGTAGTCAAACTTATCTAAGATCATTCTTGTAATAAAATACTTAGAAACAGTTTTGGGGTGTAACGGTTTAATAACTTTTATATAAAGAGTACTTGTACTCTAAATGGTTTATAAATCGAATGATATGTTTTGGTCACATTTTAAACGTCCCGAGTTGTGGTCGTTTACTATAAATGTGCCTGGTTTCTATTTTCGTAATACCCCCAGCACTGTAGCTGCCATATTTGAGTTGGGGGTGTTACAATAATCCCCGACAAGTTTTTGATATAAGCCCCAAGGGCATATTGGTCATTTCTTCTGTTTTAGCAACTTGTCACATATAACCGCTTCTAGTAAAATGCCTTGCAATACTTGTCCAAACTAGTTATCTCATTTTTACATGTTAAGTCATTTTCTTTTTTATTTGTGACACACAATACTTTTAAAACCACATAATATATTGAATTATAGTTTGACTATCGGGTTTGACTAACAAATCACGTAACGCCTTCACTTATAAAAGTTGTAGTCAAACTTATCTAAGATCATTCTTGTAATAAAATACTTAGAAACAGTTTTGGGGTGTAACGGTTTAAGCCCAAGCCCAAGTATTAGGTTTAGTCATTAGTATATATATTGGGTCATATGTAATCTCGATGATAATTAATGAATATTACAGTTGAGCAGTGCTATTTAGACTTACAGCACATGTTTAAATATATGATTAATGCATACATACAATTATGTACTTTCTCTCTTCAAATTTCCACAAATCATTTTTTGAAATCAATAAATCAAATCATTAAGTACATTTAAGTACATTTGCAGGCATAATTAATAGACAAAACGATCATTTTTCATTACAGTTTACACAGTATTAAGCCTAATATCTTGAAAACCTAAAGTCATTTTTTTTCTTCTTTTTTCCTCGACGGTAACAAAAGTCTATAAAAAAAAAATTCAATGACTTTGAATTATTAATTTGTTTGGTCCCGTATATAAAAAGCCTCGTTAATGTGAAGGCTTTAGGTGATTATATTTGGATGCATGTGGAGTCAATTGTCGAAAGATTTTTATTTGTTTGATTGATTTTCTTCGTTCCTTATGGTTCTCTTTTTATTGGTTGCAACAAGACATTTTCTTGCAACAAGTTAAAACTCGGTTATCTTTTAATCGACTACAGCAATAGTCGACCTTTGTTTTTTGGTTATCTTTTAGTCAACTGTTAAAAAAATTGAGTAGCTGGGATATATATTGTTGATCTTTTTCTTTTTTATTGTTGAACTTTATCGAACTCATTTCATGTGGTTGACATATGTATATATTTTTCAAGTCGCGTATATTTTTCGTACAATGATATTTTACTATCAGATATTATATGAGTAACAAATATCTATCTTTTTAAGCTATTTTGGAAGCATTTATCGGCCAAGTCCAAATTTTAAACTTAAAAGAGCAATTAGTAACATTCCCGCCGATTTGCCAGCAAAAAAAGAAGACCATACCGGCCTCTTTATTCAATCACCGTATGTTTATTTTCACATGAAATAGTTTGATATTGCTTAACCTTATTCCAACATAAAATTATTGTCATACGTAAAGTTATTGTCATAAAAAACGTATAACCAAAAGATACTGCTAAAAATGTTAATTACAAGCTACCTGCGACTTAAACATGTACCCAACTAGTAACAATAAATGCTAGTATATTACTTAAAAGTCAATGGCACATGGAAGTTAGCAAGTAGTAGACACTATAAAGACCTAAAACTGTGTCGCATGTTCCAAATGTTCGGTATTTTCGGATGTGAGTTTATAAACTGAAAATTTATCATTTGGGTGCATGTCGCTACTTACTAATATGTAGCGAAAAGTGCCGAGAGCCTGGAGAATATAATTCAAACTGAACATGACATGATTAATTAACTGAGACAAGATACGATCATCACAACAGATTATCTAAACGGATCAAATGAATTAGCGGGTCAATGTGATATTAGAGCAAAAACAGACCAAGTACATCCATGATTCAACCACTCAAAATAGTGTTCCAAAAGCAAACATATAATAGTACTCCGTAATAAATTACAAAACCTTTTACGGCTTTGTTGCTGTGCTAATGCTAGTAATGTTGATGCTTTGCCCAAACAAGTGGGAAAACCCTCTTTACTAATGCCTTTTACCATGTCATAAGTCATTCTAATCAACATCGAAAAACGCAATAAAGCAATAAGCAAAACTTGCAACTACTAATATCAGAAGCAAAGTTAGCAACAGCAGAAGATTTCATTGAAGAATGAATAACTACGTAATGCTAAACCCTTGACATGTTCATATTAGTAATAGCAGGGCATCATGATCATAAAACTGAATCATCAGCTCATAACAGTAGACTGACTAATATGTGTTGTTAAACTACCACAAGAACAGAAGAATGCCAGTATCACATTAATGCATATTGTATAAATCATATATGTATGGTACTAACATAAACACAAGGCATGGTTAATAAGAGCAAAATTTTGGTAAATAAGTTCAAAACTACTAAGTTTGGGTAAATGAGTTGGGCATGTCGCCTCACTCTAACCCGGAAAAATAAAGGGTCAGCCGAGTCTGCATTTCAGACGCGAACCTGCAAGCCTCAACCCCAACCCGTTGATTCCGTGTCCGGTTCATGGCATGTCAGAAATTGCCACCCCTAAGTATAGCTATATAATTCCTAAATATTTTCTAAGCCACTTTGGCATGAATTTATCCTACTACAGAAGTTAAATTTTTTTAGTTTTTGTCAAGTGTTATTATAGGATTTGTAGGAATAAACTTAGGGATATATAATCAGTCTTTCAAAAACAATCATGATATGAACCTTTAATAAAATCTTAATCTGTAGGTTTATAACTATAATCTTGATTCATATAGTTATGTGATCTCTGCTGAAAGTTTCAATAAACAGCAATCACGATATTGACTTTTTTCAACAATCATCAATACACAAAATGAACAGAAATTTTATGGATATATCTCTAATATACTTGCGAACTAATGCAATGATCATGCTAGTTCNAAGCCTCAACCCCAACCCGTTGATTCCGTGTCCGGTTCATGGCATGTCAGAAATTGCCACCCCTAAGTATAGCTATATAATTCCTAAATATTTTCTAAGCCACTTTGGCATGAATTTATCCTACTACAGAAGTTAAATTTTTTTAGTTTTTGTCAAGTGTTATTATAGGATTTGTAGGAATAAACTTAGGGATATATAATCAGTCTTTCAAAAACAATCATGATATGAACCTTTAATAAAATCTTAATCTGTAGGTTTATAACTATAATCTTGATTCATATAGTTATGTGATCTCTGCTGAAAGTTTCAATAAACAGCAATCACGATATTGACTTTTTTCAACAATCATCAATACACAAAATGAACAGAAATTTTATGGATATATCTCTAATATACTTGCGAACTAATGCAATGATCATGCTGGCATTCCTCCAAAATTATTTTTAAAAAGTACCTATGTATCATGATTCAACTTTCGACCTTCAAAAGAAGGCCTAACATCATGACCTCAAATAACAATTCCGTTTATTCGACGAGTTACCATATTTGCAAAAATAAACTAGCTGCAAAAAGCCAAAAACTATCAACCTTTAAGTGTGAGTTGGTTACCTGTCTCTAAATGAAAAAGGTAAAGACCTAACCATAAAAGATTCAAACACAGAAGTACCTGAATCTGCATAAGTATTTGCGTTTTCAATAGCACTTGATGCCAATATCCAGAGACTGGACCTCCCTTGCATGTATACAAATAGACAGTTTCAAGCCAACATAAAGTAAAAAGTAAATATTGCACTTGCAGAAAACTTAAAAGGGGAAATATTAACTGTTGTAACTTCAGTAGACGTAAAGTAGCAATACAAAACTGTTATACTAATGTCAATACTTGAGCGAAGCAATAGAACAAGGTTGCCGAAAGATATTACCAAGTTGCTAACAGGAAAAATGATTAGTAAATTAGGATGACTTTTAAAGAATAAATTCATTTTTTTCGTTGTTTCTCATTGATCTATCTAGTTTACAGTCACACAATTCGATATTTGAAATGTGCCACACTTTACGCTTTTGTATCCCACAAGTAGAAGTTGTGCGTGTAACCAGGTTCAATTTACATAATCACCCCCAATCAAATGCCGTGATTTACGTATAATCAACCTTCAACGTGAGCAAAATTGTTTCTTTCTCATCATTTCAATGCTATCTGCAATGGTAGATCCAGCAGTTCCAACAAAACCAAGAGACGCACAGCTACAAACAGTTTCTTCAACATGTAGAAGTATATCAGGTAACTTTTGACGCCTATGGCAAACGTTCTTAATCCCATCACTAGAAAAAGCTCCAAAATTCCAACCATGGCCCTCATCCAAAACTTTCTTTGCAGCTCTCTTAATCAATTCATCGTCTTCTGAAAGAAGAAACAACTTGATAGAATCTGAGTCATTTGCTAGGTCCCCTAAATAAGTTCCAGTCCAATTACTAACGGGCAAATCCGTCATGACAAAAATATGGATGGGCAAACTCTCTTTTTGCCTTAACGAATCTAGTTTCTGTTTTAAACCCTGGAAAGTAGCACTCCGGTGGTTTTTAAACTGCCCATCCAATAGTCTAAGCTGCGCACACACAAATGGTGACTTTATTGTGTGAAGAGCATATGCTTTCCCTGCATCCAAAATCTCTGTTACAAATGGAAGAAACTCAATCTTGTTAATCAAAGATTGTATCTTTTGATCTTTTGGAGCTTCATGTATATCAATGTATGACTCAGAGCCCTTATATGGACTCGTAAAAAGTGTACCAAATGACAGAACAGTGGCAGAGTCAGCTATAGAACGAGGACCGAGTGTTTCATATACGTCTTTCCTTCGCCTAACAAACGAAATCTTCTTTTTTCTTTTTAATTCCTCGTCGGGTTGGAAAGAATCCAACGCCCCATTTTCAACATCTTTCTGATATGTCCAAACAGTAGTCCTACAATCTTCTTCAACAGCATATACACATTCATTTATGGCACCAATGTGCCCAGATAATACAGATCCACATTGCCTTAGTTTTTCCAGCAAAGAATCATCCATCTTTGAACCTTTAGAACAGAAATAGTTGATGTCGACATCGCAAAACAAAGATACAAAATGACGGAAATCTATAACTCGAACCGCTGATTCAGAAACCAATGATGAGATATCAATCACATCTGCCATTGATACATATCTGCAATCAAGTATGTAGCAATATACGCCAAAATCAGATATCGGTCTCACAATTAATCTTGTAACATAAATCCTCATCTCATATTTGACCTTATATAAAATCAGACTCTGGAAGTAAAATTTAACAAATTTTGAACTAAAAAGTAGACAATGACGCACAATGTGTTATACGGATATAATCTCTATAGAAGTAACTATGTTCATAAAAGTTGCCAACAGAAATTTATCAAGTTTTTTGGCGAAATCTTATGAACCAAAAGTTGAAGCAGACAAATAATGTGCAAAAGGTTGCGGAGATCAGAAATACAGTTTCCACAGCTAGTTTTTTACAAAACAAGAAAATCAGAAATCACGTGTAAATTAGTTTGTTTTTTCGAAAAAAAATTATCCAGAGAAAAATGATATTTCCTAAACTATCAAAAGAAAATTACAAAACACACTTACGAGGTTTTCCTTGTTTCCATTGTAACCGAAGACCCTCCCCCCCTCCCCCCCCACATTCCTTCTTCAAAATGGAGAATACAACATTATCTAAAAGCGTTTCCTCCAACTAACTGCACCCTAAGCTATGTGTGGCAATCTCCATATGCTCAATTGCTAGTAATGCTTGTTTTTGGTTTAAACGTAAATCTTAAATTTGTTTCTATTCATTTGGTATGACTATGTATACTCGTCTAGTTTTCGAAAACAAAATCAAGCTCAGTAGATAAATAAATAAAAGAAGTTGGAATTTTGATATTTGAATATACCTTTGGGTTCGAATGAGTTCGATTGCATGATTCCAGACATTAAACCGCAACTCCTTGGGATCAGACACCCTAAATTTAGGACAACTACCAAGAACAACAGCATGGTGATCAAGAACAGGTGGAACAACCAATGTGCGATTAAGTATGACAGACATCAACACTGCATTCTTGAATTCGGATAACTGGTTGCTGAATCCACTGTGTGGCGCATATGTAAGGAACTTTTGTGTTTTCTGAAAGTTGAAGCATTGAGTGGTTTTTAAGAAATTGGGGGCGAGTGAGTTGTTGTTGTTTGGAAAGAAGAATATGAAAAAGATGAAGAGTGAAAAAAGAGCGATTAAGATGAGGAGATGTTTGTTGGATCTGAATAATAATGTGCTTGTCTGTTTTTTTCTCAATCTGTTAACACCTTCCATCGGAATCCGGCGGTGATCTTAGAAGCTAATTATAAAAATGGCCCTTGTGGTTTAAATATGTTTTGTGTTTATATTAGGTAATGGACGTAAAGCAGATTGTCGAACCTTAAATGTCCCTGTAGTCTATCGTCAAAGTCAGGTTTAGGAAGAGTGTATGGCGTAATGCAGGAGTAACTTTGTCACTTCTGATAAACTAAGTGAAGATTTTGGTCTTGAGCATCATTGTCATCATAATCCATTGAGTAATCCTAAATGTGGGATATAATTTTCAGTGACTGAATTATATAAACTAAAAAAAAAAAAAAAGAGTTACATAATGCTACAATTTTAACTATTCTTCTAATGCAAATTGCATTCAGCATTTTTATTACTTCCTCGCCTGATAGTACGATATCTAAAAAAACTACCGAATAGCTAGTAATTAACATTACCAGAGTTACACGCTTTTAAAACATGTCCTGACACATTCAGTCGAGAGTCCAAAATTCCATCTTCACATATCCGGGGCATATCTTAAAAAGAGAAACCTTAGGAGGGGGAATTCATGATTTTATGAGCTTTATAAGTATGGAGTTTGATACAGTTTTCTTAATGAATAACATTATCAGCACTCACCAGCTGAGGAAGTTAACTTGCCTTTTGCCAAATCAAGGAAAACTAAAATCAAAATCAGACTTGGACTCACAAACTTACGTCTGAACATCCCACTGTATATATAGAACATTTGCATTTGTTAAAACATGGTGGCTCATTTTATTATACCACTATTATAGTTAGGATCTTTAGCCCATGTTTCAAAAAACACTAAAAAACTTAAGAGTCCCAATAAAATCGAATGCTAAAAGCAACCAGTAACCTATTCATGTACAAGGACAATCAGAAAAGGCATGCTACAAGCCTAGCTTTTCTCCCTCTAAAGAAAACTTCAAAAATACACGAGTTACATAATGCTAGAATTTAAACTATCCTTCCATAGAGAACAAATTATTGCTTAAGGCAAACTGCATTCAGCAAGTATACATAGTAAGATATCTAATAAACCTACTGAATAGCACAGTTTTGTGCTTTAAAAACATGTCCTCCAAAATTCCGTCTTCACATATCCAGGGCATATCTTAAAAAGAAGATACCTTAAGAGGGGAAATTCATAAATTATTCAATCAACCACCCTGCTATATAAGTATGAATAATTATAAGCACTCACTAACATAGGAAGTCAACTTGCTCTTGCCAAATCAAGGAAAACTATAATCAAAATTACGACTGAACATACCACTGTTACATTTGTTTAAAAAAACATGGTAGATAATTTTATGAACCCAACTAAAAAGTCAAGAACGACTCTTTAAAACTTTACAACTTTGTTCCCGAGTGTAAAATGGAAAAAAAGAGAAATGGAAAGGGTCAAAACGAGAGAAAAGAAGAGGAAATGATTTTTTTTTGGGTGATCCCAAGTCGGAAAGAAAAGAAGGGGGACGGAGCCAAATTATCTCCAAATCATCCCAATTTGGGAAGAAGATTCTCTTCTTTTCTCTCCAAATAAAAACTCGGGAAAGAAAATGAAAATCGCAACTAGTAAGTAACCTATTAGTAATATAGAAGTTGTACACCCTTTACCACCACCTACAAGGACAAGCAGAAAAGGCATTCTACGAGTAGCTTAAGCGCGCAGAACAGAACTGGCCAACCATTAACAACACATGTTGTAATGTAATGAGGAATAAAACTGGCCACTCTTCAATTAACTAGGATACCATAATGTATAAATAATAATCAAATTAACCACCAACCAAACACACTCAATTCAATTGAATTGAGTTCCCTCAAAACTAATCAAGTAAAAGGACAGTAGGATATAACATTAAAAACAAAGTAACTACTACCTCCCTCCATTAGGTGATTAATTCTGACCCTTCGATTTAAAACACACGGCGCAGAGCGTTAAGGAGTGGAATCAATTTGATGACTTGATTTGATTGACGGAGACTCAAATCAGAGTACGGTGGTGATTTTGATTCTGTGTTTTTAGTGTGTGGCTTCAGGGGTCTTTTCGTAAAAATAAAAAATAAATAATCCGAATATACACATGTTTACGCACAGCAGCGAAATTGTTTGATTTCGACTTAATTGACTTAATATGAAAAAAAACTGAATAAATTAAGTTATATGAAAACTGTTTGTTTGTGAGTTAATAGAGAAATATGACTGAAAATATTAAGTAATAAAACTGAGGCTGTCTGCATTAAGTCATCTGTTAATTAACATGACTTAACGAAAAAATTAAACAAACAGTCCCTAAGAGTACAGAAAGAAGTTTATAGAAAAATAATAAGGGTGTGTTTGGTTTGTAAAAGGGTTTGGAATTGGATTTGGATTTAGTATTAATTAGGGTGCGTTTGTTTTGAGGGTTTGGATTGGTTTTGATGTTTATTTGACATTAATTGTATGTTTGGTTCACTCTTTTGATTAGGGGAATGATTGTTCGGAATCAAAATTGATAGATAGCTATCTTGAGAGGTTTTGCATGGATTTTTAATTTTTGTGAGCCATTTTTTTACTCTCTCTATATATGTGGGACCTTCATATTATTTAATATCACTTTTTTGTTTTTTTACTATTAAATAATATTATTTTATTTAAAATTTGTTATAAAATATATTTGATTAAATACAATTTTCTCTCTCCTAAATCTACACCAAATCCAAATCATATACCAAATCCAAATCCAATCCAAACCCACTTATAAGCCAAACGGACCCTGAAATAAATGATAGTATAAAGTATTGTTTGTTTTATGAAATATGATTAGGAATGGGTTTTAAATTTAATATTATTATAACTATTATAATACCCCCGCACAGGCGCGGGTTTTTTAAAAAATATTAATGGGAATAATTTTGTAATTTATTAAAAAACAAATAATTTAATTTTTATTTTGTTTGATTTATGATTTTTAATTGTAGTTTTTTATGATTAAAGATAATCATTTAAATCTTATCTATATTTTTTGTATTTATCTTCTACTTGTATAGTATATCAACAAAACGAATTTAAAAATTATAAATTAAATAATAATTAACATATGACCTAATAAGGAAATATTCTTTTTTTTTACAAAATGACAAAGTACCCACTAGGGGTTTTGTTTTATTATATAAGAGATTATAAAACATAAAAAACAAAATAGTTGGTGTAACTTTTTACATAAAATACAAAAAAGAAATTAAAAGAAAATTAATTGGACCCACACTTTATCTCAATACCCACCTATATATGTTGGAATGGTTGACACCCCTATCTATTGGAATCAAGTATTATGTTGAATCTAAATCCTTCAACCAAACATTTGATTAATTCACATCAACATAAAACCTATTCCAAAGTGTTAAAACAAACACACCCTAAAACATTGAACATTAGGGGATTAAACATAATGTTTTGAAAGCCGGGTCGACCCGGGTGGTTCAACTGGTTGAACCGTTCCGGTCGAAAAACGATTGATTTTAACCGGGTCAACCCGACGGGTTGGGTCGAACACGGGTGAAATTAAACCGAGTCAACCCGCCGGGTTTGAAGCGTCCCGGGTCAACCCGCTTTTCGATGTGTATTGATAGTTTCCTTTGAAAAATATGTTTTCAACATTTCTATTTTTAGTTTCCACTTTTTACTTTTCACTTTTTGTTTTTTCCTTTATATACAGCGTACGCAGGTACCCTGTGACGAATAACCGAAGAAATAGATCTCGATGAGGCCTGATTTACCAGTTTGTATCGGTTTCAACGGGTCCTCTCTGGTTCGTTTTCGATGGCTTTTATTGGTTAGTCGAACAAGTGGCGATATCGGTTCCCGGTTGAACCTGTTGGTCCGGTCCGGTCCGGTTTTCAAAACTATATGTACTATCAACTTGTTAGCTTGTATGAAACTTTATGTGTTTTATTTTTAATTTGTATAATGTGTATAATAACATATAATTTTCATTTTAGGGTGTTTTAAAAATAACATTAATTAGTGTGTTTAATTATTTTATATTCTAGATTATGTTGTAACTTGTTTAAATTGTATATTGTTCAAATTTTATTATACATTTTAGTAAGGGATGTTTTAATTGTTTGTATTTAATTTGGTAGATATGCTTTTAGCTGGTTGTACAACATAAATAAATCATTGTACTTTTAAGTAATAGGGTGTTTTAATAAGAGTATTAATTACATTATACATTTCTCTCGCCTTTGACTATTTTCAACATTCAACAATTCAACATTTCACTTTGAGCATACACCTTTTATATATAGTATAAATTTCCCCAAACCTTATAACCTTGTACATCATTGGGAAAATATGTAAATATTAATGTATAAATGAGCATGTATGTAAACCCCTCCAAAATTAAAAATAAAGTGGTGCGAGTTTGGTTTTTTAGTAGTTTTTAGTGGAGGAGATGTCAAATAGTAAAAATCATTATGTTTATTCCTCCCTTAGTTGTCTTGCAATGTTATTTTTGGTTTAGTTTTAAATTTTTGAAAAATATAAAAGAAAAAAAATTTGTTTTCATAAATATATCTAGTTATAAAGGAAAATCCACTTGGATCGACACTTTAACCAGCACAAAATAATTCACCAAAAATGTGAGATAATTCTAAGCCTTTTATGCGTGTATATCTGCTACACTTTCTCTACAAAAATATAATGAGTGTGCCGGCGATTTAATTCAGCTCTAAAACTTGCACCTATACATCAATAACGAATACCGCAGTAAGATTGAATTTTTTATGCTTTATAGACTAATTTGCGTGATATTGAGGCAAATTTAGGATTTAAACCAAATAGCCATCCTTTACCAAAGAAAAGTTGTAATCTCGCCGACTACACTGGTTCGCTGGCATCTTCCAAAAATAACCCTCTATAGCACTCACTTTGAGTGCTAAATCCCTTTAGAAAAACATTCAGAGCCTTATTCTCTCTCTTTGTTTTAAACCAATAAAATTGATGATATGAAGTATGCTCCATATTCAAAGTTCGATTGATTGATAACTGCATGGCAAAAGTTATAGTTATGTGAAAAATCTAATGGAAAGTATGATAAAAAGTATGTATGATCAAGGTCAGAAAATTTGGCCAAGTGAAAAGGAAAAAAAAAAGAAAAAAAGAAAAAGAAAAAAAGTCTATGATTGAAAATAAAAGTATCAAGAATCATGAATGATTAAGGCCTAGTAGCATATTGGTTTACAACTTTATGGATATACCTAAACAAGAGAAAATATATCCCATGCCTTATCCATACCCTAAAATCCCTAAGCCAACCCGAAAAGTCCTCATTGATATAGCTGTCTGGTGCTTACGCCTTGTCGGAGTTGTCTTTGTGTTTTGTGCAAGCCTATGGTAGCTAATTAATCGTGTATGTGCAAATTGAGTGATCTCAACCCTACCGAGTGATTAGTGTGAATCTAAAAATATATCCCTTCGTGAGGTGTTTAAGTTAAGTGTCGATGCCTTTTAGCTATGATTCTAAAACCTGATATATATCTCTACATTCACAACAAATGATTTTTCTCACTTTGATTGCTTGAGGACAAGCAATAGCTAAGTGTGGAGGAATTTGATGACGCCCTATTTATACATATTTTCGGGCATAATAGTATATGTTTTATTATTATTTCTTGTGAACGATACTTAATAGCATGAAATATGTGCAGGTTCACTCGTAGATACTCTTGAGCAAGAAACGTAGAAGAATACAAGTATTTCACCAAATAAAGCTCGCATAAATAAAGTCTACAAAATAAGTCCAAGATTGTTATATGTGTGAGCCGGTTTCGCTCCCAAGTGCGCCGCACTTGTTTGCTCGGTCAAGAAAAGCCAGAGGCAGTTATTAATGAAAAGTACGCCGGTCTTAAGATATATGTGCTCCATACTTCCTCTACATTTATGAAACTTTGGCGCCAAGATAATCACCAAATACGTCGTACTTCGCTTATCAGAAGGCTATATAAAGAGCCTCATTTCAGGCATTTGAAGCTCTCCACTCTCAAAGAATTATCACTAAATTCCGTCCATAAGAAGTGTAGAAGTACCAGACGAGTCAAGGCATAGAAGCAGCTGTACATGGGCAGTGATTGTAGAACTTTGGGTTGCTTGTGACACTTGTTTATTCAATTGATAAATCTGTATGTCTCTAATTTGCTTTGCTATTACTTCTGTAATCACGTACTCATTAGCCATGAGAGACTAAACCTCTTGCGATCGCTTGGACTAGTAAATATAATAAAGTGATGTTATGATTATGCTTTGATCTCTATCAATTTCAAGTTTATGTTGAGAACTATTATATCTTAAGTCTTGCCATGTTTATTTATCACTATTGATCCAGTATAACCTTCTGGATAAGGTCGAAAGAACCAATTTGTTATAAGCAATTCTAAAAGCTTGTATGCGTTTTTAGCCTTTGGTTGGAGAAATTCTGACTGGCTCTAAACAGTCAACTTAAATTAACCAAAGAAATTGGTCAACTAAAGTCAAACCACTTATGCCAATTCTCCAAGGAGGATAGTGTTTTCCTGGGTCGTTAGATCCCAACGAGGTGTGAAATCTATAATAGGACGAATTTGAGATCGGGTGAATATTGAACAGAAAAAGTTATGAATGATTACACTAATGAAATAAAAGTGATAATAGCTTAAACAAGCTATATCAACAAGAACGTGAAATCAGATAACCTAAAAACGTAAAAGAACTTAAAAACGTACGTTTTAGTTAAAATAAACGTGAACGTACGAAATAAAACGTGAATTATGGCCAATATAAATCCCACGGATGTGAAAATTATATTTTTGGAATCCAAACAATAAAAGAAAATTAATGGAAAAAGAAAATTATTTTTTAGACTATTTATTTAATTATTATTAATTAAAAACTATTTATTAACTAATTAAACTAATTTAAATTATAATAAATACTATATGAAAAAATTCTAAAACTTTTTCTAAAAATACTTATTATTATCAGGATACTAGGAAAAATATAAAAATTGTGAAAAGCTTATTTTTAAGTTGTAAAATAAGCTGATAAAGCTTAATAAGCTAAAATGAGTAGTACTACTATATAAATAAATAAGGAAAACCAAAACACATAATAACACATAGGGGAGATGGTGCCTGAGGTCGTGGTGATTTTGGCCAACCAACCAAGAGGTCCAGGGTTCGATTCCCACTAGTGGCAGTTTTTTTTTTTTTTTTTCTTTTTAGTTTTCCTATTACACAAACATTAAGCAGCTAAAAACAAGAAACTTTTATGAACACNAGGGATTTAAGGTTTTCTTTGGATGGTGATGTTATAAATGATCATGTTCCGGTACCAGGTAATGAATATGGTGATATTTTCACTTATGTTAACATTATATGATTGTTTATACAGCGAAGTGTTATCTTATGAGATATAACTGCATCCAGGTGGTGTTGAAAATGCTTCGGAACGTGACTTTTTAAGAACTGAGGGTGACCCTGGTGCACTTGGTTACACCATCAAAGAAGCACTGGCTCTCACGAGAAGCGTGGTTAGTTATAATACGTTCTATGTTTTTATACAATGTTCCCTCCTTCTACACACACATGCAATAGCACTTTGATCTTTTGACATACAGTCATGTAATATATAAGGTTTATTAATGTGTAATTTTTCAAATACGTGCAAAATTGTGTAATATATGTAACTGAAAAGTTGTCTGTTTGATATTGGTGCAATATAATATAAACTCAGGATTTTCTCCCTTGTCATGTGTAAGGTTCCTGGACAGCGGGCACTTGCTTTGCATCTTATTTCATCTGTACTTTATAAAGCACAAGAGAATATGTGTAGAAACCAGACAGGCTCAACTTTGAAAGTTGGTAATCAGAATCAGATTGTTGACTGGGAAGCTCTTTGGGCTTTCGCATTAGGTCCAGAACCCGAACTTGCTTTATCACTCAGGTAAATCGAAAAATTCAAAAGTTAATTTCACATCTTGTTGAATAGTATCTATATTAGTGAGTTGGTCTTTGATACTTTCTATTTCATAAGTCAAACTATATCTTTCCTACCATTGTACTAATTTTCTTGCTTATTTTAAATCTATTTCATTCTGACCCGTTTTTATAACTTTGAAGGATGTGTATTGATGATAACCATAATTCTGTGATCATTGCTTGTGCAAGAGTCATTCAGTGTGTCCTGAGCTATGACTTCAATGAACTCTTCTTTGATATCTCCGAGGTAAAATAATATGCTCAGCTGGTTTATCTTTCGTTGTTTGTATCATAAGTCATAGTTACTCACAAAATACTATTTGAATTCAGAAAACGGGAATTTATGATAAAGATGTCTGCACGGCTCCCATTTTTAGAAGTAGACCCAAGATCGAAGTTGGTTTTCTTCATGGTGGCTTTTGGAAATACAACACAAAACCCTCAAATATTTTTCCTTTTGAGAATATTATGAGGGTTGATGAGGCTGGAGATGAACACACAATAAAGGATGATGTTGTGGTGGCTACACAGGACATTGCAGCTGGCTTAGTTAGAATGGGTATCCTTCCAAGAATTCGCTATCTATTGGAGGTAAGCCTTATTTTTGGAAGCCATGCTTCTTTCTTTGTCATATGAGTGCAAAAATCACGAATTACTTTATAGAGTAGAGTAGTGTTGGACTACATAAAACCCTGTAGCTATAAATGTAGCTATAAACTTATTAATGACCATTATTTATAATGATTAAACATATTTTTAAATTCAGAACTGTTAAAGTATAGAGTAGTGTTGGACTACATAAAACCCTGTAGCTATAAATGTAGCTATAAACTTATTAATGACCATTATTTATAATGGTGAAACCCTAGACACCCTAAACCCACAAACCGGGTTTGGGCTTATTTGTCCACTAATACTCCCCCGCAGTCCGAGCGGCGAAATCGCGAAAGCTCGGACTGGGGTAGCAAACTAGAAAAGAAAATAAAAACAAAACATTAACATAATAAAAACACAACTTTAGTCGACTCGTAACAAAACCGTATCAACGGTCGACTTTAGTCGACTCGACTGGTACCAACGGTCGGCTAAGTCGACTGGTAACAACACCGTACCAACGGTCGACTTTAGGGACTGGTACCAACGGTCAACTTTAGTCGACTGGTAACAAAGCCGTACGAACAATCAACTAATAAATAAACATAAAACAACTATAACNCAACACTAATAAGCAATATTTGTAAAGGCAAACTTTTCAAAAACCACAAATAAGCTCAGCTTGAGCTTATTTTTCCAACAGTTGAGCTTTTTAAGCTCAACTTGGATTTTAAACTTCAAAAAGCTTCTAATAAGCTACAAGATACAAACCAAGGTATCAAATAAGCTAAAATAAGTGAAAAAAATGTAAAACAAGCCAAAGAAAAGAGAAAACAAAACTGAATAAGCTAAAGTTTGGAAATAAGCAAATCCAAGCTATACTGAGAAACAACATGCCACAAGCCTAAGTTGCATGCCAATTTTAGCTTATACAATAAGCTTGGAAAGCCAATTTGAGCCTGGAACCATCAAGTTTGTTCACTGGAGTATCCAAAAAGCCAATAAGCTTAGAGTGGGACCTACTGATAAGCTTAAAAAGGGCTTATGAAACAAGCACACTTACACTGATTAGTCAGTGTAAGTTGCTCAGTTGTGAGTACTTTGAAGCCATAAATAAGCTAATAGATAAGCATATAAATGGAAAGTACGCATAGGAATAGTAAGTTGGTGCAGTGAGCTTTCCAAAATTACCAAAAGCTTAGGATAAGCTTCAATAATGAGTAACGCGCTTATGAAAAAGGCTTGTTAGCCTATTTGCCCTGGTGCAGGGCATACAAATGATCAAACAGGCATAAACAAGGTGCCAAATAAGCACTCTAGAAAAATACTAAAAATAAGTAAAAATATAGATCATAAAATTGAGCTTCCAATCATGATTATCCCATAATTTCAGACCCTAAGGATAAAAAGTGAGATCATGAAAATTCTTTCCATAAATGGAAAAACTGACACTACATGAGATTTTTGACTTTTTGATATTGAATCTAGTTTGACTTATATGAACTTTAACTGAATCCTAATGATTGAATATGTAGTATTAAGCTAATATTAGATGAATTAAGGCTATATTAACAACTTGTGAATTGATATGGAAGGTTAAGGATTCAAAAATCCCAACAGTTAACTGAAAAGATGGAATCAAATGTGAATTTGACTTTTAACAAAGTGAACACTGGATTTTATGGTTTGTCTGACCTAATGTATCCTATTGTAGTCTACTTATGCCAAAATAACAACAAAACAATAACAAGAACATAGAAAACCAACATGATCCAAACACTGCCTTATCTTGACTGATTTAATGATTTCAAAGCAAATGTCAGATTAAGACCATGAAACTTGTTCCAAAGGTTCTAATATGATGACATGAGATCATAGAAGCATAAAAACACAGGCAACAACAACAAATTCTCATGAATCATTATAATGCTATTTCCACAGTTAAAATGAGATTTTGAGCAACAATTAATTCTATTGAACAAGCAGTCTAATTCAAGCAATGATTTCACTTGAATTCACAAAAGAAACGTGAAAAGAGCATAAAGCTTATTTCTACAGTAAATTGCAAATATTGAGAAAAAGCTTACAAATGGCTATCCAGCTGAAAAACCATGAACCAGAAACCAAGATCATTCCTAATAGCTTTCCACAAAGCCACTAACCCAAGGGCAATCCATATTTTCCCTTGCTCCAGCCTTCTTCATCTTGTACACTGATTTTTAAATTATGAGCTATTTTATGGTAATTTTTTTAGTATTTTTGCTTTTTATTGCTATCAGTCCTCTAAGTGAACTATAATCTTCTAAATGCTTATAAGCAAGCTTAAATGAGCTTAAATTACCACTGGTTAACAATTTTTAACAATATTAAGGACATATTGAGATTTTAAGTAAAAATTGCATAAACTGAATATATAATGGAACACTGAAATTGATGATGAAAACAAGTTTAATTAACATTGAGAACCATAGAAATACAACTTTCAAGCTTTAAAATACACTGGAATTTAATAATTTAACTATTCGACATACATTACACTAAATTAAAACTAGATATATCTCTCCTCTGCTCCATGGTTGAATTATATAGATATTTCGAGCTCCCCACTTGCTTCTGAATCTATCCCACCTATTATGAGCCCTTGGATCCTCCGTTTTCATCTTAACCATCCAAATCACCTTTTTGGCGCCAAAAGTCCATAAGCAGGTATGTAGTGGTTTTTGAGCATTTAAAGAAATTTGTATAGTTGTGGAGGTGGAGGGGG
>LBNU01028148.1:63454-83101 GCA_014162995.1 Artemisia annua | reverse complement strand
CACCACCCACCACTGGTAACCCTTAGCCAGCACCCTTGCCTTGTATACAGAAGTTATCAATGTCATCAGATTTCACTGTAATGGTCCATCTAAGAAGCTATAACATACGCGGCACAGTCTGGGAGATGGTGCAATTGTCTCCCATACTGTAGAGCAACTTGAATGAGAGCAATGCCTCAGACTGGTAGGGACAGGTATAATGATATAAGACGATCTACTCACAATGCAAGCAGCACGAAACTTCACTTCGCAAGGACAGAATTTCAGCTGGCAGATTTCTTCACTAAGGCACTTCCGGGAGAACGGTTTCGATTTATTCTCCAGTAACTTGGTTTGGAGAGTCTCATGCCAGTATCACTCAAAATTCTTCAGGAAGGGAATCAGGAGTAATGGATTCGCTTCAAATATCCTTTTATATAATATAAAACCCAGAAAAGAAAAATACAAAAATATAAAACCTATAAAAATCATAAAAATCAGAAAAACTCAAAAATTACCAAAAATAGTTTGTTTCTTAGGCATGTCTTCTGGCATCGTCAGAAGTTCAAAATGTTTTCAAAACATGCCTAAATGGCTTGCAGTTATTTCAGACTGTAACCCGCGCTTAAATTATGGCTTGCTATTACTTCAGATAGCAACCCGGTTTTCAAAATGAGGAAAATGTGTCACCAATTTGACATCATTAAGATGATTGTTCCTAACAACGGATGAATTTCATCCGGGCATGAATTACTTTTCACTGTGTGCGGACCATCCGAAAAGTTGTACGCTTCAGTGCAACCTTTCTAGTAAAAGAAGAGAAGTCTTCTTTTCCCAAAATCTCTTTCTTCTAAAAATTCTTCAAAAGAGATTTTGTGGTGTACAAGGTGGCTATCGGACTTAAATTTTCTCAAATACGTTACCGCTCACATTAATGGCTATTAAACGTTAAAATTAAAAACGGGTCATTAATTGAGGGGGGGCGTATTTGCTCAAAATTTCTGATCCTTTAAAAGCTTCGTGCACCAGCAACAGTGAAATTCAAAAAGTGTCTCAAAATCAGTAAACGTTTAAAATCTTATCACGTTTCTCTCCAAAGCTTCTTCGAAAATCATTTAAATCAATTGGGATCACAAAATCTCAAAAGATTTTAAATTTTATGATCGGGGGAGAGAATGTGATTTAAATATGAAAACTGATTTAAATGTGATGTTTTTGGAACTTAAAAGGATGTTTTTGGACTTAAGAGAACGCTCCCGTATGTGCAAAAATTTTAAAGATTTTGGATTTTAATCAAAGCACATATTAAGGGGGAGCAAGTGAATAAATGTGATGTTTTTGGACTCAAAAGATCGCTCACGTATGTGCTAAAATTTTAAAGATTTTGAATTATAATCAAAGCACATATTGAGGGGGAGCAAGTGATTATAAAATGATGAATAAATGATCTCGAATGAAAGCTCACCCGTATGTGCCAAAGTTTTAAAAACTTTCAAATTGATTCAATCAACGTGAACATATTGAGGGGGAGCAAGTGGCTAAGAGTCTTTCGCGTGTTTTTACAATAATAAGTAGAAACCGTGAATTGCTTATGACTCAGAATTTGACTCATGAATTGACGAAACATGAAAAGTCGTGAATCGAAAAGACTAGTCCTGGTCGGGTAATAATTTCAAGTTGGTCTAACCAGTGATGTAAACGTGTCTCGAAGAGGACTAGTCAGAGTAGAAAGTACCGTTTCGAGAAACTCTTTTTAAATATATACTTTGACGGGTCTAACTTCCTTTTTAAGGAATGTTAACAACTTCAAGTTAGTTATTAGGGCTAGTTATCACCTAAAAGCTGATAATGGATCCCTTTAACTAAGCAACGTAAACGTGTCCCTCGAGTATATGTCTATTAAGAGCCGATCAATTCAAATAAGTGCAACTCACCCCGACATGTGCAAATTTCTTTCTTTACCTATGAGCACATGTTGAGGGGGAGCATTTGAAAAATGATAAAACTCTCAAAGTGTTAACAAAATGTGTTTCTTAATCATAAACATTTTGAGAGAATTTTCAATGATTTGGTTATATGGCGATTGTGGAAAGATACCAAAAGACCGACCACTTTACTTTAAATGCATGGAGTTATAAGGATGGTAAGGTTAGGTATATGCTCCCATGATCCACCAGAACCGGAGGGATCTTCCCAGGGACAATCCAATAGATTGATTAGAAGTCCTTAGGAATGATTACAAAAAGGGAGAAAAGTGAGAAAGGGAAGAGTGCCGACTGAGACTGAGCTAGGACTGTAACAAACCCAACAAGGTTCTAGTAATGAAGTCTCGGTAAGCACTGAAGGGGTTGAAGAATTAAAAAGAAATGAAATGAGAAAGGGTGAAAAGAAATAGCCCTCCAATCATTCAACCTTAGGGCAGAAACCGGGTTCAATTCATATGCTACTGATTGTTACCAAGGTAAAGTCGGTATTGAAGAAAAGACGTCATGGACCCAGTGACGCACTGCACTAAACCTTCCAGCCACTCAAGTTCTCTCAAAAGAGCTTGTTTCATTCTCACGAGGAACCGGTGTAAACTATCGACTTGTGTCTTAGAGCTAGTTGATATTGAAACAGGAGACCCCTCCCTAGTCTCCGCATAGGATAACCAAATTGCACTTATCGAGTCTAGAGCCAAGAGATGCATCAAAAGATCTCATAGGAACACTTGATACTTCTACACTGGTTGTTCAACATTATGGACACCAGGTGTAATATTTAGAGTCCTACGCAGATCTTAGCAATCTGCCAAGAACACTTATGAGGGAATATACTTAAGTATTTCCCAGTGATTGAGTGGAAACTCCTGCCAGGGTCAACATCAAACAGCCCTGACAGCAGGTCACTTCGGTAATCTCTTGTGGATTACGCTTAGTGTGTACGGTGGTGTTCCAAAAGGTCTACAGTCGTGGGGTGATCTCCAGCGACTCACCTGATCGTTGGTGTACTTCGGTATGTCAGTGAAAGCCCTTTCGGGGGCATCCGATTAGGAACGGCCTTGGTAAGGATTAGAGAAAGTCTTCACACTATGCTGTTGACGATCTCGAAGTCCGAACTTGTAAGTGCCGGTATGTTTATTACTAACCAAGTTTTATGCAGCTCAACATACCAAACTTACCATGTTCACCACCATCACTCTAGTTCCACATGCTCATACCAACATCTAAAAGGAGACGTCAGAACTGTTCAACCGGGAAGATCTACTCAACAAAGATGTATGGGCATGTTGGAAAGGCGTAATCACACCAAAGACAAAGAAGTTGACGATTGATGCCGATTGCTGAAAAGATGCAGATTCATCATCTCATGCTTACACTTCAACATCATAACTCAAGATATCATGATCAAGGAATGGGCTTCGACTATGCTTCCACAACTCTGATGCAGAAGATCATGATCCAGAAAAGTGTAAGCATGACATCACAAAGACAATCACAACATCACAAAGAGACACATACACTCAAAGATGACTTGAAGCTAATTATATGGATGAAGAGCGAAGAGCAAAGTCAAAAGATCATCATATACATCAAGGAAGTCATCTTGAGTCGTTTATCAATGAAGAATCAACAACTACGAGCTACAAAAGAATCTACAAAGATCTCAATGCAAGAATTCAAGAATATTTCCAGGGGTGACCTCCCTTAGGGGGAGATTGTTAGGAATACGCTTTTTGTATAAGAAAGATTCGGTCACCCCAGATATGATTAAGCATTGTTTAGCTCGTAGTAGTTACAATAGTTAGTTAAACGTAGTTTAGAAGTAGATTAGTTCGCGGAAGAAGGACGGGTCTTTACCCACTGTATACCTGATCCGCAGCCCAAGTGGCACGCCCAAGTGGCAAAACCCATGTACATATAAATACCCTCTCCATCCTTGGAGAGGGTAAGCCTTCTTATAATCTATTTTCTTTTTTTTTGTTTTCTCTCCAAGGCTTCACCTCTTTCTCTCTCTAACTTTCTCTCTCTACATTTCTTCTTTCTTTCTCACATGTAACGAGCCATACCACACAATCCATACGAGTTTGTGAGCTTTATTAGTATCCTACATTAATCGATATTAATACATGATTAAAAAGTTATGTAAAACCCCGTGCACGATTATTGTTGTACTTATATCACAATCAAAAAACATTAAACACGAGAAAATTATTACATGTACGTATATTAAACTACACTTTTAAAATAAATTTATTTATGTGAAATCTTTGTGCGTGCAATGAACCATATCAAATGACAACCCATGTTTCAACCCTAAAAAACTCTCTCTAATGGCGATTTTTTTATCTCCCTAATTCCTAATCGTTTTTTCTCAAATCTTCCTATTCTCTTGATTCTGTGTTTCAACCTGATTTGGGAACGAATTAACATCCCTTGTTATTTGTTTTCTGATTGGATTTGTGACTTGTTTCATAAGATTTTGTGGGTTTTTGAAAATCGTTTTTCTTAGGGTTTGTGAAAATCGTTTTTGATTTAAACCGAATTTAGGGATACTTGAATCGAATTTCTTATTCTCAATACATCTAAGTCGGTTTTGATTCCTGTTATCATCACAATATAACATTGATTGTCGATTTTATCAATTAATTGTGAAGATTATCATGGGACCTAGTTAGTTTTTTGCGCGTTCATCTATAAACCCTAACTTTTTAGTTAAGGTTTCTTTCACCTTGTTTGAATTATTGTTCATGTTCCTGCTATTGTAGTCGATTCTTTGGATTGTTTGTGGGTTTGAGAGAGATGGAGAAGGGGTTTCTAAACACTAGTAGTGCGAATATTGAAGAATTGAGTGCTACTGTTGATTTGTCGAAGGTGACTATGAGAAAACATAAGAAGTCTAAGGATGTTACAGGTGTGGTGACACAGCCTATAACTGAAAATTCTTATGATACATCTCATGTTCAGGTTGAGAATTCTACAGGACCGATGGCTGCTGAATCATCCCATTTGAACGTGGGTACTGGTCCTTCTATTGAGCTTAATTCTATCAAAAGCAAACATGATTTTATTAAATTGGTGTTTGATGTCTCGCTGAATTCAACCTCGGATATTGATTTATTCCTTACGGAGCTTAAAGCTGGTAAATATCCAATATGGTCTAATTTGGATAGTGATACTCAAACAAAGGTGCATGAAGCTATGAGTGGTTTGCTTGAGGTTTATGAGATGAATACTAATGCAACAAATTCTAATTCTGAGGACAGTATCAAAGATACAATGGCTGCTGATTCAGTTAAATGGTTGCTGATTCAGTTTGTGAAGGAGTTAACGTTTCTATTCCACGTAGTGTGGTTGAAAAGGTTAGTGCACGTTTTGAACATACCCTATATGGCTACTTTATTGGTAATAGAATGGCGTTTCCAGTGGTTGAGTACTATGTTACAAATAATTGGGCTAAACATGGTTTGAAAAAGATTATGATGAATGAAAAAGGCTTTTTCTTTTTTAAATTCTATACTCAGTCTGGTTTAGAAGCAGTTTTGGAAGGTGGCCCTTGGATGATACGTAAATCGCCGATCATTCTTAAGAAATGGTCAATTAATACTAGGTTGTGTAAGGAAGAGCTGACTTGTATTCCGGTATGGGTTAAATAACATGATGTCCCTATTCAAGCGTTTGAAGAGGATGGTATTAACTTAATTGCTTCATTTATTGGCAAGCCTATTATGCTTGATTCGTATACGACCTCTATGTGTAAGGATTCTTGGGGTAGGAGTAGTTTTGCTCGGTGAGGTTAGTTCAGAGGCTGAACTCATAGAGGTTGTTACTATTGGTGTCCTCTCTCTTATAGGCATGGTTCTAAATAGCGCGCTATAGCGGCGCCATAGCGTCGCCATAGCGTGAGGCGTGGCCTCCACGTTACGAAACATGCCAAAGCGTCGTCTCAAGGCGTGGCATGCGATAAAGCGTGATATAGCGCGCTATAGCGTGTTGCGTGGCGCCTTTTTTTGAAAATTTTAAGATTTTTTTTTTTTTTAAGATTTATTGGACTGAGCTTATTTACAAGTATTTATTCGGGCTTAGTAGCTCCATAACTCAATTTTAAGCCTAGTAGCTAACTAATATTGGCAACTCTATAAATATGTTTTGCCGCTTTGAATCACGCCTTAAAAACGCTATAACGCAACACCTCACGCTAAAGCTTGAGGCATGGCTATGCCGCTACGCCACGCTTCACGCTATTTATAACCTTGCTTATAGGGGTGGTTTTACTAAAGATACTATCCGAGTTGAGAGAGGCCTCCCAGGTGTACGTTATGCAAGATTTTTGGCCATATCCATGATCATTGCCCTAATAAAGTGGTCAATCATCATGTTGCTACTACTTCAAATGTTGCTAAGCCTTCTAATGTGCTTGCCAATGATGGTTTCCAAAAGGTGAGTCATAAGAAGAACAAAGGTAAAGCCGAGTCTGCTAAAGGTAGTCATTTTGCTAATACTTCAATCAAACAGAATTTCAGGTATGAGCCAAAGAAGACTACTAGCGAACCAAAGAAGGGAGCTAATACTCGGCCTAATGTGCATACAACGTCGTCTAAGTTGAAGTCTACTGGTTCTACTTCTAAGGAAGGTATTGTTACTACATCTAATTCTTATGCTGCATTGGTGAACGATGATGAGGAAGATGGAGAACAGGTCACACATGTGAATGAATATTTGGCTAATCCAAATACAGGTGGAAGTTCATCTTTCACGCTAGTTCCTGGTTAGCTTGTTTGTGTTATTTCTTGAGTTGTAAGTATGGAAGGAGATCAAATTTGAATTCCAGGCAATGGATACTTTGGATGGGGATAAAGATAAGGATAAAAAGAGATAATGTTCATTCTCTTAAAAGAGATAACGTTCGTTCTCTTAATTGAATTTCAATAAAACTCGGCCCAATCTTTTACTAAAAAGATTGAGCCGAATTCAACATGCATATATTTTAGATAGATACTTATATAGGAAATATCAAATAAAAACTCGAAGACTAAACAACTCAAATCTTTCTTTTTTTGTGTTGGATCCACAATTAATCCTATGGATCCTTAGGATTTGGCATCTCATAAGCACTAGTTATTTTCAAGCTTTTTAGCTGTCTACCTTGTTATGTAAGCTTTATCGCCTATGTAACGGTCTGAGATATGAGATTTCACCCATATCCTTTGTACTTAAACGTTTTTGGTTTAATATATTTACCAGGGTGCAAGATTACTCCCCTTTACCCAAAAATCTTTGTGCGTACACGAGACTTATAATTGTTTAGTTTTTTAGAAGATCAGCCAAACTTGGCATCGTCGTTTTACTTAAAAACTCCAACTACATTCACAACAAATTGTTAGAGCACTTGCAATGGTAACTCAGCACCTGCGTTAAGGGGGTTTAACTTGTGTTAACACTGCGTTAACCCACACCGAATGTCTGCGTTAAGGGTGCGTTAACATGTGGCGTTAGCCCCTTAACACCGAGTTAAGGGTGGTTTGTTTATTTTTTTTTACACTTTTGGCCCCTCTAAAGTTTTTTTTGGGGTGTTTTTTTTAGTTAAGGTTGAGTTATGAGGTTTTTTTTTTTTTTTTTTTTTTTTTTTTTTTTTTTTTTTTTTTTTTTTTTTTTTTTTTTTTTTTTTTTTTTTTTTTTTTTTTTTTTTTTTTTTTTAGTTAAGGTGAAAAAGTTAAAGCTGATGTGGCGCTGATGTGACAGTGTGTTAAACTGTTAAACTTTAACTCATGTTACCATTACTAAGAGCAGTTGCATCAATAACTTAAAGGGTGCGTTAAGCCCCATTTAATGCGCGTTAAAACGAAGTTAACCGTTGCACCATGTTGCGTTAATCTCGCGTTAACGGGCCGTGTGAAGGACTTAACCCGACGTTAAAGGCAGCATAGTAAAAAAAAAAAAAAAAAAATCATTTGGACCCCCTCAACGGTCGAATTTCTATCCGTTGGTTAAAAAAAAATTCAATTCCTCCACTTTATAAACAAACGGCATATTTCAATTTTTTTTTTTTAAAAAAATCAAAATCATTTACCCACCACTATAAATACCAACTAAACATATAATTTTTTTTACACATCCACTACTAATTCTCTGCTCTTTATACTTCCTCTATAGGAAAAAAAGAAAAAAAAAGAAAACAAATACCTTCTTCATTCACAATGGACCCAAATGAAAATGCCGTAGCACCTGAGACTTGGTCAGACATAGATGACGAAGAAGATATAGAGTTTATGATTGCTGCGATGAAGTATCAACAATGCTTAGAACAAGAAGAAGCTCATCCTCAGCATCAGGTGCCTCGTACCCACATATTTCGTGAACGCGAGATTGCTGAAGAACGTTTGCTAAACGACTATTTCGTTCAGGGTTGTAAGTATACGCCCCGTAATTTTCGTAGAAGGTTTCGCATGCGCCAAAAACTATTTCTAAAAATAGTCAAAGGTATTAAATCTTATGAATCCGATGTTATTCCAGATCACTTTCAATACTTTAAGTCAGGGCATGATTGTACTGGTCGAGGGAGTATTAGTGCTCTTATGAAGTGTACAGCTGCCATACGCCAATTGGCATACGGCAACGCACCCGATGCATTTGATGAGTATTTGCAAATGGGTTCGAGTACTATGCGTTTATGTCTTGATAATTTTAACATGTGTGTTATGGATTTGTTTATGCCTGAGTTTTTAAGAAAACCAACATGGGCGGACATTCAAAGTATTTACCTAAAGCATGAACGGGAACATGGTTTTCCGGGAATGCTTGGTAGCATTGATTGTATGCATTGGGCGTGGAAAAATTGTCCGGTGGCTTGGCAGGGGCAATTTGGTAGGGGTGATAAAAGATACCCAACGTTAATGCTTGAAGCTGTTGCTTCACAAGATTTGTGGATTTGGCATGCATTTTTTGGTATGGCAGGTGCAAATAATGATATTAATGTTTTGGATAACTCTAATTTGTTCGACGACTTGCTAAAAGACGAATCCCCAAGGCCACCCTATATGGTAAATGGAAGAAGGTATGAACAAGGGTATTACTTGGCTGACAGAATTTACCCACAGTGGGCAACTTTCGTCAAATCCTTCTCGGCAACGACTGACGAGAAACATAGTTATTTCAAAAGGAAGCAAGAAAGTGCACGAAAGGATGTCGAATGTGCCTTTGGTATGCTCCAAGGACGGTGAGGTATACTACAACAACCGACACGTGCTTATGAAATTGTCAAGATACAACGAATCATGTATACCTGCATTATTTTGCATAACATGATATTGAAAGATCAAAAGTTTGCGCTCCGTGACTATGGCGAACTGTTTGTGGATCCGGTACCACATTTGAGGCAACAAACATGGGTCGACAGATGTGATACCCAGCAACGCAAGTCAAGGGAAATGCGCGACTCAGAAATGCATTCTCAGCTCCAACGAGACCTTATGGAGCATGTTTGCCAGAAACGTCTTTAACGCCAACAACAACATGAAGAAGAATATTCCGAAGACGATGAATAATTAGTTGTAATTCGTTTCGTTTAATTTCCTATGTTTCGTTTTTTTTTTCTTAATCGTTGTTATTGTTATTTTAAGTTTTTTTATATTTCGTATTGTAATGTTTAAGTTTTAATGTTATGTGGTCTATTAAATGAATTGTTAGTTTTAATTTAGAGGTTGAATTTGAAAATAGTTGAGTTAAAGCTGAGTTATGAATGGGGGTGTTTTTCTTGTGAGTTAAGGTGAAAGTGTTAAAGCTGATGTAACGCTGACGTGACACTGTGTTAAGTTTTAACCTGAGTTATTGTTGTAAGTGCTCTAATGCTCTTATTGTTACCTCTATTGGAGGTCACATCCATACGACCACACCGGCTATCAACTCTCGTTGTTGGCGAAATTTGTCATCACAAATTCACAATGACACCTACATAGTGTTAATATTCTATTGTTGCATCTGGTCTCTCTTTGTTTTTATTCACAACAATAAAGAACCTATAATAAGAGGTTTACCAAATTAATATAGGTTACACGAATGATAATGTTAACAAGTTATCAAAAGTTAAGATTGAAGAAATAAAAGTACAATCACTTAATATTAAAAATTATTAGTTAAACTATATGAAAAATGCTTGGAAGGTTCACAATGTACTGTTTTATTAGATTCTAAAATAGTAGGTTTCTAAGCTGCACTCAACAAAATGTGGTTATCAAAGTTTAGTCATAAAATCATGCATATAATTAGATTTGGGTATGTTTGGCAACAAGCTTGTGAGAGTTATATAAATAAGCTAGCTTATAAACAAGCTTTGATTGTGCCACAAGCTTATTGAAACTTGTATAAGCTTTAATCTTCTATAAGCTTAAGCTAACTAAAATTAGTTTTTTCTAAATGAGTAGTTTATAGTTAGTTAAATTACTTAAATATTCATAAAAACATAAACATCAACTTTTAGCTTATCATATAAGCTCTAGCTTCCACCTCCAGTTTCAGTTCAAGATTTAACCAATCCTGTAAAACATAAGGTATGTTTGGTGAAAATAGCATTAGCAAGAAGTAGCGTAAACAACAGTAGTTGTTTGTTTTGATAAAGCGTTTGATAACATTGCATGTATTCATAATTAATAAGTGGAAACGCTATTTGCTCGTAAATGCTACTAGAAGTTTTTGATATGGAGCATATAGAAGAAAAAAAAAAAATGCTAGTTACTTGTTTGTTTCCTGATAAGCATCTTTGTAAAACGGTAACCATTTATCGTTAGTTGCTTCAAAACGCTTTACGAATATTTTCTACCAAACATACCCATAGTGTTTGATCATTTTGTAAACTTTATACCCATGGTGTTAGATCATTTTGCAAACTAGTTAGAGCACACGGTATCAATGCATTTAACGTGCCAAATGTTCATTTTTTCGTGCCATTGGTGAGCCAAACCATACCGCCATTTATGCCATTCGTGAGCCAAAGGAACCCCAAGCCATTTGACTGGCTCACGCCAAATGCTATCTTTGTTTTTTTCTTTTGTTTTTTTGTGTATTGTGAGTGAGTGATATTTTTAGTGGAGTATTTTGTGGGACCTAATAACGTGTTAGTGGTGTGTTATGAGGGAGAAGTGTTTAAGTGATTGGTGTGTTATTATGAATAGATGATGTGACGCTGATATGACATACCAATAATGTGTTATCTGATCACATGATAACCCGTGCTCTTATACCTATCTTTCTTCACAAGTAAAAAAGGTGAAGAAAATTTACTCATTTCAATAGTAACTCCAAAATCTACCCAGCAAACAATCTCTCTCCATACCCCAAAATCAAACATTGACCGAGCCCAGTGGCTGTTCCAACGCAACCAGCCCCCCTCCACCAAAAAAATGAATCACTCCATTCATTCAACCCACTCCAGAAATAACAATCAAATTCAAATTGAATCCTAATAAATAAAAAAGTGGCAGTGAATGGGGAGATGGAGAGCCTCCTCCTCCCTGTTTGTTTCATCATTCGCCGCCATTCGAAAAACCCATCAACCTAATCATTCTTATTTACTCCCTCGTCTTATTAAACCTTTATTAACTCATCATATTTATAATTCAATAATACCCAATATTAACAATAAAGTTTGTAGCTTTAGGGGTTTTAATTCATACCCATCTCCTATTTTTGACCTTGGTACTACCTATGACAATGATGAACATAAGTATGATGAAGAATACTATGTTCATCATGGAGATGAAAATGATGAGGATCAGTTGGGAAAAATATCTGTCAAAGCCATCTTTCTTTGCACAAGGTTTTAAGTTGTTTTTTTTTTTAATAAAAAATGCGCGTTAACTGTTTGATGAAATGCCCAAGAGAATTATGTTGGATTAAATCGTTATTGCGAAATTACGTGATGAGGAAACTTGTATGCCATGCTACTAGACTAGAATGACTTATGTAAGAATTTGTTGTGTTTATTCGGTGTGAGTTGTTGGTATGGTCGTTTTCGGGGTTTGTTTCTAAGGTGTATTGTTTGTAGTTATGCGAGATGTACTATGTACTCAAATATAGTTTTAGGCTTTTGGTGGTGAAGTGAGTCCGTTTATTGAGTTTGAGTAATATGGTGATAGTTAGAGGCTTGGAGTGCTTGCGGTAGTATTGTAATGAAAGCACCAAGTGTTTTTAAAACTTAATCTTTTCAATTTTGAGTTTAATTAGCCCACTTGGCGTTTAAATAACAAAGATTACTTCAGAATGGATCCGTGAATATTCTGAATAATTGAAGATTACTTTAACTAGATCTTTGTAAGGTGAACAACATGTTGATGGCATTTATTAGCCATTAGTAAGCTTTTTAATTGCTAAATCGAAGATTACTTTTATTAGATCTGTGTAACTTGAGAATGATGTTGCTAGCATTTATCAACCATTAGTAAGCTTATTACAATTGCTAGTGACTGTTGAATTTCACTTATTTATTTGATGCAGTAATTGACTCATGACATAGTTATTGTAAGTTTTGGTTGGTGTTTTGAACGCACTCTGTTCTGCATATTTTTTGGTTCTTGCTGTTTTGTTCTTTATGATTTGGTTTCTCAGATATTATGGTTTTGACAGTGTCGATTTGAAAGGCTTGCAGTTCGAGCTTTCTAGCCATGTTGTTCGTCCAACCTCCCGCTCAACAAACCATATTGCCCTCAGATTTTGCAATTACAATTCAGATTATACGGTAAGCTTGGGAACTTAGGAGCACTTTAGAATATGTCATCCTACTTCCTGCTTCTCTTTGTTCTTTCTTGTATGATACTCGAAATAGTTTTCACAGGTTTCCAGTTTTAGTATTCTACCTCACTGTAATAAGAAGTTGGATTGGTCACAATCATTTCATAAATGATTTTCCTTCACCCTTTCACCTTAATACCTGCCCTAAGGGCATTTGTTAGATAAATCCCTCATATAAGTCATACTATTTAACTGTCAAAGATTTAGAATGCTAGTGGAATGGTTATTCTATAAGCAGTGTATTTTCTTTCCATAGTTAATAATGCACATGAACTTTGCCAAGAAGAAGTTGTCAAAAAGGGAACTGTTGCACTTAACTTGAGCAAAAAGAGTAATTGAAGAGTGGTTTTTACTGCAGGAGATCAGTGTTGAAGAAAGCCCTAGTTCTCATAGCTACATGGTCGTGTTCCAGTATGGATCTGCCGTCTTGTTTAATGTGGAGGATCACGAGGTTGAGTCTTATCTTGCGATTATACGAAGACATTCTTCTGGAGCACTTAAAGTTCATGAAATGAGAAAAGATGGTTAGTTTACTTTCTCACTAGAGTTGCTAATTCGACCCATTTACCTAGGCATGGTTCGAGTTGGGCTGTGTAAAATCCCAATTGGGGCAAAAGGGGGGCCAAATTGGCTGAGCACTGCTCAAAATCTATATCATTAATGCGTACAACCTCTAAACTTGTCTTGTATAAGTCAGATTTTGGTGATAATAATTATGTATGTTAAACCGTAATTAACACTTTTAATATTTATAAAAATTTTAAATGACAAAAACGTGTTTGCTGGTTTAATCACCCATATTGCAACCGGTACTTTCTCCAATACCGTTTTCAAACATTTGCATCCATGATATGTGTCTTACAACATTTGTGCTTGTGTAAACAGATTATGTTGTCAAGGAAAAGCCATTGCTGAGCGAGGAGATGCAGGGTGGACCAGATTACATAGTTTTAAAACATGTTGATATCGACAGTATACGTATCATTAGTAGTGTGCTTGGCCAAAGTATTGCATTGGATTATCATGTTTCACAGGTATTACCTTTTTTCTTTTTTCTTTTTTAAATGATAAAAAGCAAAAACAATCCAACTATATATGATTTTTCTTTTTGCAAAGGTTGATGGCATGGTTGAAGAATTTACGGATATTAATCGTGTAATGGAGAAAACTGGTACATTTACCATGGATAGGAAGAAGCTCTTCCAACTTGTTGGAAAGGCTAATTCAAATTTAGCTGATGTGATTCTTAAAGTAGGACTTTTCGACAGGTAATTGCTTATATACGTTTAGTAGGTTCCGAATCTTTGTTAGCCAGTTTTGAGAAGTCAGGTATATTTATTTGCAATCACTTTTTATAAAAAGTTGGTGAAACCTTGAGATCTTGTTATGGTGTAAAAGATCTTGAAGCTCCATTGCCTTATACAAATCGATGAAGAAGCTATAAGATTAAAAGTGAAAAAGATGTGAACAAATAAATAAATTGCTAAGTGGGGATTGTTACTTGTTACTGTTTGGATGCATGTGTTGAAAGTGATTATTTGATTCAACTGAATTAAACTCAGATAATTAGATGTTCCACCTTATATGAAATTGGTTATTTGACCACTAACAAATTCGATGATCAAAAGCTGAACTGTTTCTTTAAATATTCTTCAAAACACAAATCAAACGTCCCTGAATATATTTCAGATCTGAGATTGCCTGGAGAGAGGCAAAATATGCTCAAATATACGAGTACCTTCGTGAGGAATATGAAGTCACTCAACGCTTTGGAAACCTTGATTATAAACTGAAGTTTGTGGAGGTAACGTTTTTAAGTCTCGAGTGATGATGTACTGTGTTTCATTACAAGAATACAAAATCATTATACCACAGATGGACTCTTGACTTTAAAATGCTTGATTGTTGTTTCTTTTGCAGCATAATATTCACTTTCTACAAGAAGCCCTCCAAAATAGGAAGTCGGATCTCTTGGAATGGTGCATCATAGTGTTGCTGAGCATTGAGAACGTTATAGGAATATACGAAATCATACGGGAGACTAGTATAGTTGCGCTATGATGGATATATTGATTTAGATAAAATTTATTCTACAGTTTTGCTTATCTGGTTAGATCATAGAAGTGAAATAGGAAAGAATTGATTTAAACCCACATAATCTATGTATACTATCCTCATTTTTTTTGGTATGATATTGTTAAAATCAATCATATTAACTCATTCCTTCATGAATGTTATGAAACTTACCATTGCAGAATATGCAATCAAAATTTCCTGTTCTGTGCTTTTTTCCTGTTAATGGTTTGACCTCAAAAGTCTAAACATAACCTGAAGGTGAAAGTTTGATTATTGGGACTTATAGTATGGGCTTATGGCAGTAAACATATAATTGCATTCATAGTTTGATTTGCAAAACTTAAGAAACACAAATCCAAACACCATTAAATACTTTTGTTCGTATGTAGCTAGCTTAGAATTATGAATTCAAGGTTTCAAGCAGAGTAATAATTGCAAGAATAAACACCAGCGTAATAAGTTGGTAGATGCTGCAATGACAAGAAATCATAACATTCATCTGCTCATATTCCAAGCGAAAAGCGCAATAGAACTACAGAATTTACTGATGCAATTCTAAACAAAATACTTATATTTTAGGTCGCTATTAATAGGTTAACTCATCCAGCATTTCCATTTTCAAAATTCGTCAACTCGAATGGCATCACGAGGCAAATCATAAGCATCTCTGGTCCTCGACTTTTTAACTCCAGCAGTAAACCATACTTTATCAGACCTATACCCTTCAACTGCCACATTGGTGACTTTGACCCATACCAAAACCTTTGTTTTCATTCCTTCGATGTTAGTCAGCTTTCCCCTCAACAAAATGCCTTTAACCCGAGTGGCGTACCTTATGACAGATGAGTCCTTGAAGGTCACCTCGCAAGTAGATGGCAAGTACACCACTAATTTCGCCTTAGTTTCATCAAATTCATAAGATACTATGTTGTTAGGAAAAAGACCCGGAGGTAAATTGTACTCGCGAAGGAGTTCAGGCAACGATTTCACTGGCTTTCCTGCGATTCAGCATTAAAAAACAGATAATCAAATCTTCATTCTATAGCAGGGCCAGAAAAAGAAGATTTGTGATTCAGATCTTATACCTTTGAGCTTGTTAAAAATCCATTTTGCCTTATCTTCAACGGTACTTGAGAAAGTCTGCAGTATATAAACATTATTAGTATTATAAAAGAATGTAGCAAATTTTGGTAATAAGTTGTTTACCGAATAGAAGCAATCATGCCCGGGTAATACTGTTAGATCAGAAATAAACTCCTATATAATAATTTATAAGTTCCACTCATATGATGCTTTGAGAGCAAAATTGTGATCGTGGGCCCATGAAATTAATATGATGAGAAATTAAGATAATCCACAAGTGAGGAAATTAAGGTAGTGTCACTCATCAGCTTACTAGCCTGATTATAAATACTTTACATGATTGTTGTTAATCATCAACTATGAAATGAACCCTATTTCTGTAGTAAAGAGGTGTTCAATGATTTACCATATCAAGAATTACAGTCTCAGACAAAACAGACCATTACTTCACAATGCCGGAACATTGTGAATCTTAAAAGGCAACCATGACAAGAAGCAGTTTTTAAGATTTATGAATAAAATCAAGCATGTCCTTATAAATTATGTGAAAAATTCATTAGCTATTACTGTACAAAATTTAAGTAGCAGTCACCAAATGTAAGAGTTCTAAACATGCTTATGCAAATGGTACTACTATTCACGCAAGAATAAAACGACTACTGCTCAAGTATATACAGTAACTGCTCAAGTTTAGTGGCTAGTTTGTGGCAGAACTGAGAGTACAATTTTCAGAAAAGTCACTAGTTTCAAAATGACCAAGACAATGAGGGCTGAAGATTGTCAAACCACCTTTTCCTTTCTATTTTCTTTAAAAAAAAAAAAAAAAANATTATAGAAAAGTAAGTTTTCGTGAATAGTCACCTTGAAGTAACTAGTGGTTATTGTAACACTATGCCTACCACGGCCATAATATCATTCCCTTTGCCCGTAGGCACACATAACTTTGTTCTTGGCAATCAGCCGATGACTTCCTAGGGGTTACCCATCTGATATTGCTTCCATATAAGCATGCTTGGCAAGTAGCGACCTCGACGAGATCCAATGTGAGTTGGCCGCAAAATATGTCGTGTCTAGCCAGGACAAACTTTAAACATCAACCCACAATCTCCCTTGTGTGCCAACAATGTGGGATGGGGTCTCTCTTAGACACAATACACCCAACTCATCCAACATATATGAGTGTACGACAAATAAGGGATATTGTGGGTCTGATTTAAACCTTGACCTTATTAGACTAAACTCTTTTGGGGTCAAAACAAAATGGACAATATTTAAACCATGACTTGTTCATGTTCATGTTTGTTCATGTTCCGTTTAAACGAACTTTGAAGTGAGCAATGACTCTTCTTATGCATATTGTTAAAAAGTATTTTATATATTTTATTAATTGATATTAGATTTGCAGAACATATTTTCCTTGTATTATTGTAATGGCATGCTTACCACGGCCATTATTATCATTCGTTTTGCCCAAAGGCCAAAGGTGCACACAACTTTGCCTATCACAACCAGGCGATGGTTTCCTAAGGGTTATCCATCCTGATAATGCTTCCGTCCAAGCATGCTAGGCTACGAGAGATCACTACGAGATGCAGTGTGAGTTGGCCGCAAAATGTGTCATGTCTAGCCAGGCCAAGCTTTATTCATCAAACCAACATCTCCCTTGTGTGCCAACAATGTGGGATGGGGTCTCTCTTAACACAATACACCCAATTAATCCAACATGTAATACAAATAAGGGATATTGCGGGTCTGATCTAAACCTTGACCTTATTAGACAAAACGTGTTCTGGGGCCAAGACAAAAAGGATCCCGTAATGACACTCCATAGCCAAGTGTACTTGAACAAAAGTATTACTAGGATCAATGACCCCCTAAGAAGTCATTCACTAGTAGCATATATCAAAACTGTGCTCCCACAAGCAGAGTGAACAATATTTTAATCGTGGTATCAATTAGCAAACTACAAAATGTAATTTCACTATAATCATTTTATATTTGAAAACTATATGACATTTAAACCTTCTTAACATCAAAAATTTCAACAAGGTACTCCACCATCTAAAAAAACTATAAGCATCTATCAACCAAAAAACAAGGTTAACAACAAAGTCAACAAATAATTCCATCACTCTAGTGCTCATTTCTCAAGTTTTATTAGTAAAAAAAAGGTAACGAAATTGGAAGTAAACATTTTCGGCCCAATTTTTGAAGAAAACATTTTACTTAAAATCAACCAAATCATCTTTCTTTTTCAGTCTTTTTCCTTTTCTTTTCCTCTCTAACTAATACTAGAGAAGACAACCTTTTTGTGTTTCACTTTCATTTTCTTTACTTTCATTGTTTTTAACACTGTGTTCTCGAGTTATTTCATTAAAGAAAAGTAAAGGAAACACTTTACTCCCAAAAATGGGAGGAAACACTTTCTTTCCAAAATTATCAAAATAACACTTTCTTCCATTTCCTTTTCTTTTCTTTCTTAAGTAATACTAGAGAACACACCATCTTATGTTTCATTTTCATTTTCTTTCTTAACTCAAACTCGAAAACACAGCGTGTGATATTAGAGTACACAAGGTACATTTTCAAGTTTTCAACTATCACCCACAAGTCCACAACTCAAAAACAAAACATCAAACCTTAAAAAAGACAAAAAGAAATAAGCTTAAAAAAAAGTAAACATACAGTTAAGTCATCTGAAATATTAGACAGCTCTTGTTTAGCTTTCTTAGAAATCCAATAGCTTCCTGCTTTCACTTTTATACTTCCAACTTTACCCAATGCTTTCTCCATTTCCACCTTTTTACACACTCACACTCACACTTACTGTGTGTGATTCTTGTTGATGAAATGAGAATGAGAAATAGAATGGAATGGAAATGTGAACATACTGATTTTATGAGTGATTTGCAGCTGTACTTTGAAAGTGGAATTTTGGTTCACGGGCTTCGAGGTGTGGAAAAGTGGAGGGCGTTTTGGTAATTTTAGTTTTGTTTGTTTTGGTTCCTGTTTTTATGGATTTGAGTTGTGTTGTTAAGGTAGTTTGTACCTTGTGGCTTGTGCAGTTACATTAGTGTGTGGTTTTGATGTGTTTATGGGCTGATCGGTCCATCTGTTTCTTTGATCTAAAGTCAAAAACAACGGCCCAAATCATTTCCAAACTTAAAATTAGGGTGTTCATATCGGGGTTTTTTTTAAAACAACGAATTATCTAACAATATATCAATCTTACATATCCTAATGTTGTGAAACATTCTTACACATTGGGTATCAATGAGACACAAGCCAATTAGTTGATTAATAAGTGTAAAGTAAATTCAATTTTACTAAACACATTATTTTGACTGAAATTTTACTTTTTATTCATTTTACTCTTTTGTTTGGTGCAAAAGTGAATTATATTAACTTCTCAAAAATTTTACATTATAAGGATAGCATAGATTTGGACATCACCCAGAATCTATGAAATATAAGAAAGATACCAGTATAACCAGAAACTATACTATCAAAACTAATCCAATATCAGACAACAAAGACTGATGAAACTATAAACTGCCAATCCAAGCAGAGCATACCATACACTCATAACTCTATGCTCCAAACAATTCACCTTAATCATGCACCTACTAGCTACATTTTCAACACACCATTCCATCAAACCACTCAACCTGCCACCACAGTAGACAAGATGGAAATGGTGGATGGCATCACTAGGCACCCATAACCCATCCATTGGGGGGGGGGGGGG
>LBNU01028148.1:52217-62549 GCA_014162995.1 Artemisia annua | reverse complement strand
TGTTGGTAGATTTTGATTTCACAGGTTGTTTTCTTCTTAATCGGTATATATTGGAATAAGGTTTTGGGACAGAAACTTGCAATAGAAAAGGACACCAAGAATATAAACTGAATATGTATTGATTTATTCGTTGTGTTTGATTACAGATTCTAGACCTATTTATACTAATTGAATCGCTGCCTTCATGTCTGATAAAGAGACATATCGATTCACTAAAACGTCACAATGCTTCTAAACGGTTTATACCGTTATCTAAAGACCCAGCCCAAATACAATGGGTCGTATCTTACATAACATACATAATACATACTTATACTATTCTAATTTACAATTTCTAACCAAACTATACTAAGTTTAGTTTAACATCCAATACATTTTACTCTTATCCTATACTTTAAGAAAAAATTGTGTATCTCGTCTCTTTTAATCCTCGCTACGTCACTGAATATGAACATAAGAATCAACTTAACAATTAGATTAAGATTAAGAACATACAAGTCCAAATGTCTTAACGAGTAAAGAAAAAGTGTTTTAAGTCATACACTCCATAAATTATTTTGATTTCTAGACGCGTATACTAGGTTCAATGTTTTCTAGTTTTGTCAATTTCATCCATAAAAAAGCATTCATTAGACTCTACCAACCTATATATTTTCTTGCCAAGTTAAGCAAGGTATATGTTCTTTCCCAACAACTCCTCCATGTTAAATAGAGATTCATATTATTTTACTACTTTATAATTGTATTATACTGGATGAAAACAAAACCAAATATGACCGGATTCACAAAATATTTTGTAAGTATACTAACTAAATTAAACTAGAAACACATTTTGATATATTAGGTGCATTTAAGATGCATTTAAAAAAAATCGATGGATTTTTTAAAAATTAACACTACATCAAAAATATCCATGAGTGTCTCAAGATTTCACGGGAACCCTTGGTTCAGTCCCTGATATTATATATGTTGTAGCTCAAGTCTATAATGCATAACTAAAAAAAATCTTTAAGAATAAAATTATGACAAATGTAATAATCATTTTGAGTAAAAAAAATATAAATAAGTGATGTGTCAACTGTTAATCGTTTAGACACGAGTTTATCTATTATTTTTCCTTATGTTACATATCTCACTTTTCTTTCTTGTCACATGTTTTTACAATTTTGTGCTTAGCAAATAGCAATTGATAGAACCTTAAAACCTCAAAAAGAGATTAGTTATTAAGACCCTTTTAAAACACTATTTGTACTCTCTTTATGTTTTTTTTTTATTTTTATTTTTATTTTTATAATTTTTTTTTTTTATTATTTTAAAACCATAAAACTGAAAATTTAGAATATAAAACATAAAGTTTAACAAATGAAACATTAAACCGATAAAAAATACGAAACATAAACTAATAAAAATTTGTATCGTTCAAAGAAATTAAAAGAGAATATTGTGCATTTTTCATATTTTTTAATGGATCATTGGTACCGACAGTAGTACCCTTCAAAAAATCAACAAATGTTTCCTTAACAAACTCCTTTAATCCCCTGACCTTGGGATTAACTATTTGACTCACTAGTTTTGTGTAACCATCTTAAAAATCGCTCCTAAATTCAAGCTTCCCTGAAATCAAACATCTGCAATTAATCCCATCAGGTGAGTAATTAAGACCCCTTATCTTTAATTCATTTAAAATTTTATTTTCTTTCTCTATGGATCTTAATTACTGTACATCTTTAAGCTTGCTTGCTTTGATTAACAACTAATTTTTAGGTGATGAGCTCATTTTTAATGATTTATTTCATGCACCATTTAGATGATTTAAATTTGGTGTGGAACTATGGATTTAGAATTGAATTTTGATTGATATAAAATTATAAAAAAATAATAATATGATTGTTGTCATAAAATGAAATTGAGTTGAGACTATGGCTATGTTTGGCGCGAAGCTTTTTGAAGCTTTTTGGAGTGATGGAGCGGTGTGCAATGAGCTTTTTGATTTTTAGTGTTCGATTGGCATGAGGAGCTGTGAGCTTTGCTATTTTTTAGGAAAGCTCATTTTTTCAATGCTTTTTTATGAAGCGGTGAGCGGTGAGCAGTGAGCTGTGGCTACTGCTCACAGCTACTGCTCACTGCTACTTTTGCCAAACATAGCCTATATAGAATTTAACCTTGGTTTTATTGTCAGTTTTTTTTTTTATATACTAGTAATTGATAACTCAAGAGTAATGTAAGGTAAGCACCATGGCGCGGGTGGGCGAGTTGGTAAAAGGGCTTGTGACTATCATCACCAAAGTGTGGGAGGTCACAAGTTCAAACCCTGCTTGGTGGTGCAACCTCCCAAAAGAGAAGGCTTTCTCTTTAAGGTTTTTTTTTTTTTTTTTTTTTTTTTGAAAGGAGAAGTTATATATATGCTTCACAAAGAATTTACCCTCTTTAAGTTTGTGTAGTGGTGGGCTTAAACCCCGTGGATTAGTCATCCAAAAAAAGATGTAAGGTGAACATGAAACATAAAAAATCAAATCTTGCTTGATGGGTAGCTGAGGTTTGTCGCATACAGGATGCGTGATGGGATAGACTTATTTGTTATTTCTTCGTTTATAGAAAGTTTTTATAGTCTTGATATTGTTCTAGAAAATGTTGATATTGTTCTTGATGGGATAGACTTATTTGTTATTTCTCTGCTTATAGAAAGTTTTTATAGTGTTGATATTGTTCTAGAAAATGTTAAATAACGCAATCTGTGGGATAATTATATTATTTTTAGTCAGCTGAGCTTAACTGACAATTTGTGTAGCGAAGATGGATGAGGATATGATGACACTGCATAATATAATGCCAGTGGAGCTTGCTATAAGAAGGGAGATGGAATATCGGAGTCAAATGGAGGTCCTGAAAAACCGGCGGCTTGTTAACTTAAATCCTTTGCTACCTTCCCAGGTGCGGACCCATTCGGATTTTGTTTATGTTGAACCAATCGATACCCATTTACATTACATAATTGTGAGTGTTAGTTTGCTCAATTTATTTATCGAGCCTAGAGGGGCAAGATGTTCCGGCGGGTTGGGTAATTTTTTTTTGGGTAAAAGGATTTTTTTTTTAGGGCGGGTTGGGTAAATTGGTTTCTGTTGAGACGGACTTTTTGGTCTGGGATTCAAACAGAACAGGTTGGGTAAATTGGTTTCTTTGTCCATATTTTAGCCAAATATACACATAGTTAATACGTTAGTTAAGATTACAAAACAATATATAACTGTTAATAGTTGGAATCTTTGAACATAACCCATTTTGGATGTATACTTGCATTCGAATAACTGGACCTTGGGCAGCTTTCAACCCGTTCCTCATTTAGCTAAAGAAAAAATTATCTCACCCATTTGAGGTCAAACACTCCCCAAAATTGATTGAAATTGACTTCTCTGGGCAAGCCTTATTAAAGCATGTTCATCACTGCGTGAGCTAATAGCAAAAATGTGGTTTCATTGGCAGATCTTAGCATTACTCGTATCCTTTATTTCTTTCATCTATTTGCTTCACATTCATTTATATGTCGGAAGGACAAATAAATACAAATATACATGTAGGTGCATCCTACGAGTCAACAGGCATTAAAGAGAAAAGAGCCTTCTACAAGTGGTACAGCACTAGGAAGGCGGTCAACCGGTTTTGTATGCAAAATCTGTCACATAACCTTTGGTACCCTTCCTCATCTGAATCAGCATTCTGAGACTTCAAGGCACAAAGGCAATCTCCTGCAGTTGAAGAAACAGGGTAAAAATGTTAGCTGCCCGTTTGCATGTCAGCTTTGCGACATATCTTGCTCGAGTGGTCTTGTAATGGCAGATCATCTTAGAGGTACAAAACATAGTACTATGCTGCAAGACGTCGAGAACGCCAAAAGGGCTAGAGCCGAAGAGGTCTATTCTGCAAATTTGTATTGAGAGTTTGGTGCATCGGTAGTGAGGTAAAAAGCACAACAAACATTTCAACTATTCACATATAGGAACAGACTCCTGATTTTATTACTTCTTTTTTTCTTTTTATGTTAAGAAGAGTGTCGTTGATTAGAGTTGCATTGACAATGTATTGCATTTGTACAAGACGTGAGAACTAGTTTGTTACCAAACGGGACTTGGAAGTGGCTTCTGTCCTACTTTAGCCTTGGGAGATTGATTTGCTCAAATTACCAATTGCTGCAAATTAATACTCCCTAATGAGAAAGATTATGTTACAGTTTTCTTTCTTACTTAAAAAAAAGGTGTGTTATTGAGACATATAGGTATTTGCTAATGGGGAATGATAGCTGCATTATAGGTAGCAAAGAAAATTTTATAAGAGGTTTATTTGATTGTTTATTTGAGAAAGTGAGCTGCTACACATAAGGAGGTGTTTGTTTAACCCTCTTTTTTTCTTAAGAGCGTATAGTTTTCGGCTTACATTTGTAAGCTTATTGATTCCAGCTTATTTTGAAACGTATGATTTATATAAGCTTATTATGGGCGTAATGAACTTATATGAACTCAAAAGTTTACAAATAAATTGAAACACATTATCTGAACTGAAACATTAGTCGAAACTACATAACTCCTTAAAACTAGGTGCAGTTTTAATCTTTACTTCTTATAATAGAAAAATGGTCAAAAATGAAATGTTGAGTTTTCAACAATGGTCAAATGAGAGAGAAAGTGAAATGTAATTAATACTCTTATTAAAGGGGCAATTCCATATTTACCCAACTTAAACATCATAATGCCATATTTACCCAAAACATGCTTTAAATGCATTGTACATCATGCATTCAAAACTTGTATTTTGGGTATATATGACATTTTCATATTTAGATTGGGTAAATATGGAATTATCCCCTTATTAAAACACCCAAATACTTAAAAGTAAAATTATTTATTCACATTGCACAACCAAATTAAAGCATATCTACCAAATTAAATATAACCAATTCAAACACAAATCGGGTTGACCGGGACGCTTCAAACCCGGCGGGTTGACCCAGTTTAATTTGACCCGTTTTCGACCCAACCTAGCAAGTGGACTCGGTTTAAATACAACCAATTCAAACACAAATCGGGTTGACCCGGGACGCTTCAAACCCGGCGGGTAGACCCAGTTTAATTTGACCCGTTTTCGACCCAACCTAGCAAGTTGACCCGGTTTAAATTGACCCATTTTTCGACCGGAACGGTTCAACCGGTTGAACCACCCGGGTCGAACCGGGTTTCAAAACTTTATCCATTACTTAAAACTACAATGATTTATTCACATTGTACAACCAATTAAAAACATATATACCAAATTAAATACAAACAATTAAAACACAAACCGGATTGACCCGGGACGCTTCAAACCAGTTTTTCGACCGGAACGGTTCAACCAGTTGAACCACCCGGGTCGAACCGGGTTTCAAAACATTATGTTTAATTCCCAAATCTTCAAAACATTATGTTTAACTTATAAATTTTTTTTATCAATAAACTATCTGTCGCTATAAAATCCCGTTGCTATACACGGGTACTCGTCTAGTCTATCAAATGGGTAGTATAATATAACTTTTCTTGTCTGGACCATGAGTCCATGACTATTTGGCTATTGCTACAAGAAAATAGGCATTTAGTAATCATGCTCTTGTATTTTTCTTAGCTGGTTATATTAATCATTAATTAAATTGTTTCATCAAATTTTATGTCAGATTAAAAAAATAATAATAATAAATAAAAAAAATAAAAAAATCTGAATTCAATTCAAAAAACTTATATTATGAGGTTGAAGTAAATGAACAACAGTTTATTTTTACTCTTATGATATGCTTTATTGTGGCATATATGCGCACATTTTTGTTCGTATACTCCCTCTCTTTCAAAATAAATGTAATGTTAAATTTTTGAAGTCATTTTTTTTTCAATTTTAATCTTAAATATTTTTGTTTATGTTATATAACACTTGATGAAATTATACTAATGAAAATACATTTAAAACCTAATTCATTCATATATTTTGTATCAAGTATAAATACAACATCAATAATAATAATAATAATAAATAAAAATTAAGGCCAAAGTTTAAAAAAAAAAAAAAAAAATCAACCATGGCATGTGTTTTAGGACCGAAGAAGTACTTAACTGTATCCCATGGTCAAAATGTTCGATATTAAATACTTACGTATGTCATTTAAACAAAATGTTTTTAGCAAATAACTTATTTTTAGAGCTCTAATTTCTATTAATTCTCTAATAGTCTAATGCAAGGCTGTCAAGATCGCGTGTAAACTTGTAGGATCGTACGAGTTTACATGCTTACTAGCTAAAATCGTGTAAGATCGTCATAGAATCGCATCTGAGGTAGGATCGTAAGTAAGATCGTAGAATCAAACGTAAAATCATAAGATCGCGCGTCGACCCGATTTTACCTACGCCCAAATCTATTTTATTTTTTTCTAATCTTTTAGGCTTTTAGCCCATCTTTTTGCTTAAGCCCAAAGAAAATAGACAAGTAGCAATAAGTCAATAACTTGTGATGTCTCATTTACCCCAAATCAAATTCCAAGAGATAACTACAGAAGTCTTCTTTTCATCTTTTTTTTTGAACGGCAAATTTTATTAACTAGCAAGATGCTAGAAAGAACATTACAAGGAAATCAAATTAGGGTTTTTCAACCAACACTCCCAAGAAAACGAACTAAAACATCTACTACCACACCAAGTAAAAGAACGCGCAACAATATCGTCAAAAATCACAGAACGTCTCGGAGGAACTTCGTCAAATATAGACTAATTCCAAAAAGCCCAAATATACCACCAAGAAACATAGAAAACACCCTCCAACATAAGCTTAAGCTTAGAAGTCAACCGAATAGTAGCGAACCAACCATTCCATTCAGCAAAGGACGAAACATCAACCCAATGGAGGTCCCACCACTGGCAAATCCTACGAAAGATGATCTTGGCCAAATCACACTGGAAGAAAACATGATGAGAATCCTCAGGAACCAAGCCACACAACGGACATAAAGAAGATTCCATAAGAACTCCTCTATTAAGAAGGTTACATCTAGTCGGGAGACGATCAAGCCGAGCACGCCAAGCAAACACATTAATCTTGATCGGAATAACTTTCACCCACCTAGTGGCTTCAACCGCGGAAGGAAGAAAAAGATCATCTAAGATAGAGCGAATCTCTTTAACGCGAAACACACCTTCACCATTTAAATCACAAACCCATCTATCAAAAGAGGAAGAAAGAGTGACCGTGCCTAGCACAGACAGCATATCCGACCACTGCTGGCATTCAGCTCCATCCCGAACCTGCCGACGAAAAGAGGCATCAAAAGAGGAAGCTCCCCATTTCATAGCAACAGAAGCTTGTTTGTCCCTTTCTAAAGCAAAAATACGAGGAAACTGAACACTAAAAGGCACTTGATTGAAAGAGGAAGCTCCTCATCTCATCAATTGAAGTTCTTGTATTTTAACAGCCAACATTTAATTTTGTAATTATTTTTTGTTTTCTGTTCTTGATTTATACACACCTTTTTATTAGTTATAGTTTACAGTTGTCATTTAATAGTTAATTTAAATTAAATGTAAGCAATATTTCTTATTGATTCTGATATTTATAATATGGGGTGCACGACATTTCATATTGGATGGGTCTAATGCTAATTCACATCATTTTCAAGAGGATATTATATGAATTTATTTTTTTTATTTTTTTTTTGAACGGCGGGTTAGTTGTTATATGAATTTATCTTTGACGTTGAGTATAAATGTAAAACAGTTTGACTCGTTTATTATTTATTTACAAAATATGACAAATTGGTAGGATCGTAGGATCTCGATCTCGATCTTGCAAAGACAAAAACGATCACAGGTGAAATCGCAATCTTGACAGCCTTGATCTAGTGTTCAAATTATCTTTATTATACAACGTCCAAATGTACATCTTTAAGATTTAGTTATTGTCGTATAAACTCTAGAATGACATTTAAGTTTGTGGGGAAAAATGATGGTCTGAAATTGTTTAAAACTAGAAATTGTAGTACTAAACCTTTATAAACAAATAAGGTGTGGGAAAAAGTTGCTGAATAAACTAAAGTACTCCTGGAAAGATGCCGGCATGCACAGATTAGATGCTACACAAGGAACAGCGTGTGCCTATGTTTGTGGGCCCCACTTTCACAAGTTCTTGTCTTTCTGTACTTTGACTGCCATTTTTGTAAATTTTCCCTAAATTTAAGGATTTTAAAGTAACCTTATTTACAGGTTCGGTTTTGTACGGATGTGGAGATCCTGTAGATTACATAGTTTACATAAACGACCCCTACATGTATATAACACTGTAATTTCGAAAAATTTCTACATTCACAAATGTTTATAAAAAATATTTCACAAAATCATTACTAATAAAAATCAATTTAATCAATTCTCTCTCTTCCTTTTAAATTTTCATTTTCCACGTCCTTTTATGAAAAAAATCTTTTATAAAATTTTTGTGAATGTAACATCTTCTTATACTTTAAAGAATCGCACAATCAAGGAACACAATGAATTTAACATGTATTGACACACCCGGGTGATTGATTTATGGTTAAGGGCAAAAAACAAGTAGGAACTGAAGTATCTTCTTTTTACATGAAACGTTAGCTATCACTTTTTACACATAAGCTACCGATCTATGCAAATGGTAAACGAATGTAAGTTAGGTGCACATAATGAAACCAACTTGAAACAATGTTGTCTGATGCTTCTAACTACAAACTTGTACACTTTGTTTTTAAAACAGTCAAAGCAATACTTCTAGATTACATAATCAACCAACACCATATGTCACCCAACCATTCTTTCAAACAAAACATGGTATTAAATAGTTTAGTTCATTAAAGGTTCAAGGTAACAACCACTAATTTGCCAACGTGGCATAGCTTGGTTTGTAATGAATGAGGCATCTTCGTCACTTAACAAGCACAAGTTTAAGGATTCGATCTTTGGCAATCCAGTAGCCATAACTCTAAGTATGTATGCCCCCTCACATTATGGAAAAACAAATGATTGTGGGCTGGTTCAAGTTACCAGTTATATCGGTTCATTGTTTCACATTTCCGATCAATTACAACACATATGAAATTACAATTAGGTCTTTAAGTAATATATACTCGCTCCCTCATATTAATTGCCGACTAAACACCCTAAACTAACTAGATATTCATCTTTGTTAAATTCTTAATCACTCTTTCAATTCCTTATAAAAATTCTTACTCGTACACCCAAATTTATTTCTTAATATTGTGAACAACAGATTAAATTTTTCATAAAGAAGATATATACCTACAAGTTTGTCCTTGATACGCCCCGGGCTTTATGTCATATTATATTTATTTAGGATATGTCTTTGTGTCGTATTAGGAAAGTGTCATTGTTTAGATATGTTTTTATGTTTGGATTGTTTTACAAGTTAGGGTTATTCGGCTATATATAGGGATGGCAACGGGTCGGGTTTGGGGCGGGTTTTAGTGTACCCGTACCCGGACCCGTTTATAATATCCAAACCCGTATCCGCCCCATTACCCGCCGGGTACCCGATTAATATTATCCATTGGTTTTTCGGGTTTCCCCGCGGGTTTCGGTTATCTCCATTTGAATATTATATGGACAAAATGGCAGTATTAATATTAAGTCACACTAAAATCCACCGAAAAAATAAAGGAAAACACCCTAAAATATTCATTTTTTTTAAACTTAAAGAAATTGAATATCGTATCAAACGATTTAACGCTTTTAAATAATTCATGTACATAATAAAATATGTTATGTAATAGAGATATGTATATAAAAAAATATAATGGAAGAAATTATATATAATGTATATATATTATAGTTAATTATAATATCAATAAAGCGGGTATAGATTCGGGTAAACGGATACGGGTACGGGTACGGGTACGGGTAATCGGACGGGTATTACCAGAACCCGTACCCGAACCCGTACCCGGCTAAAAAATTATATCAATACCCAAACCCGCATCCAAACCCGCCAACCCGCCCCCAAACCCGACCCAACCGGTTCGGGTTTTGGTTTTCCCCGTCGGTTTCGGGTGCTTTTGTCATCCCTAGCTATATATATATACCGAATCATTATTATGAATGAATCAATCAAGTTTGTCAAGTAATTCTCTAGTCTTTCTCTCTCTATTTTCTTAAGGAGCTCGCACACGCTAAAAGTGGTGCCTTATCCCGATACATCCCCTAACCGGGTCGTATCAATTGGTGCTTTCATTGAGAGTCCTCATTGAGAGGGCTACCAAATTAGGGTTCCAATTAAAAAAAAAAAAAAAAT
>LBNU01028148.1:0-32843 GCA_014162995.1 Artemisia annua | reverse complement strand
CAAAAAAACTGAAAATACAAAACAAAAAACACAAATTACAACGACATACAATGACCTAAATGATGCACAGTGTACCTTATTACTGATTTTCATTATGTACAGTCATTTAAAATAATGTGAAAAGACCTAGCATGTAATTGCGTGCTACACATTTATGAGTGAAGAGTTAATGGAAGTGATGACATTTACCTAAGATACAGACTTACACCTACAACCATGAGACAATAAGAAGTGCAACCACAAACGCCATATATAGTTCAAGTTTCTTTTTATGTTTTTTAGTTGATCCTCTTAGTTTATATCATTATATGCATATTGAAAAAGACCCTCCTACGTCTTGCACATTAGTAAATTCAGTCTATGGTATTTTAAAATAACTGTTGAGTTATGTAAGCAATTATTGACTAGTAAGTAGGTTATTAATCTATTATCGACAACAATTCAAAAAAAGAAAATAACCCCTACGTTTATGTTATTTTAACATCCAGTGTTTATTTTCAAAAAGTGTTGATTTATATGCATGCAGGGGCGGAGCAAGGGGCCTCACGTTGTCACGGGACCGAGATAAAAATTTTCTTTATACTGTTATTTTTCGTATAAAAATCAAATTTTTTAAAATGCATTCGGTCCCAATGCATTGTATTTTTGATTATTGCTTAGTTAATTCACATTATGTGAAAAATAAGCTTAATGTTCACTAAACTCTGAAAATCATATTTTTTTTATTTTACTTTTTTATGCTATAGTTAAAAAAAATATGGTGCATCCGGTCACTTTTAGATGTGATTCCGTTTCATGTATACATGCATATAGATCTATCCAATCATGATTAAAAATGTACAAAACCTTGGATTGTATGGGTACATACAAGTGATACAAGATGAAACTATTTACAACCACTAGAGCTTTGTGTTGACGATCTAAGTTGAGAATGGAAATAAAGTTAAAAAAAATAAAATAAAATAAAATAAAATAAAATAAAATAAAAGATCATAAGCGCATTCGCAATGGTCATCGGGATCATTGCTCACTAATGTTACCATATCAGCATCACATATGATTTTTTAACAGCTTTTAATATTCATCAACTAATATTTGCTTCTCGCAATCACATACCATTTGAAAATAAAAAGTAAACAAAAGTAAAGAGATGAAGAACGGCTTTCACACCATGAGCTCACCACATTTAAGCCGTGAAGATGATGAAGACTGACACCGACCACGATCCATCTCCACTTTGAACAGAATTCATGAATTGATGATACTAGGAACTAATTAATGTATTTCAAGCCCACTATTCTTTTAATTCGTTGTTTGATAACATGTGAATATAAATTCATAATATTATTCAAAAAAAAAAAAAAAAACAAACAAACAAACAAACAAACAAAAAAAAAAAAAAAAAAACATTAATAATTATAATATGCTATTAGCATATAAAATTAATTTAACTTAATTGGATAATTTATGTACTATACGCTTTTACCATGGGCGAAAGAATGCTTCACTTTCAAAGTTTCCAGCTGTCAGCATTTCCAAACCAAACATGTCGGATTGATTTAACTTGACCGATATCTAGGTGTGATAGGTTCAAGTAAATTACTCTCCTCATGATTTTTGGGTTTTTATTATTATTATTTTTTTATTTTTATAATTTTATTTATATTATCTATACTACTTATAATACATATTAGACCCTCTCTCCTATTAAATTTTTAAGATTTTCTAATATAGATTTTAAGTAAATACACATATTAAAGCTTTATGTACAATTAATTTATGCACAATCATGTATATTAAACACCCGCAATTAATACTCTTCTTAAATCACACTTTTACTGAAAAATGCAACCATTTTATCACAAAGTACAATCTAATCAAGCTATTAATCATCTATTGTTAAAATACAATAACCCGAGCACTTAAAACACCAGAAAAAAACATAACATACGCAACTTAAAAGACCAGCATGTACAACTTAAAGGAACAACATTCTTAAAGTTACTCAAATATAAAATTCTCACAATCTATAAAGTTATTGTAACGAAAAACATAAAGTTAAAAGACATTAATCGCCACAAATTTTGTTACATATTACCCGCCGCCGCATCGCGCGAGTACACTGCTAGTAAAACTATGAAATAAAAAGTACGCAACAAAAAATATATTGAACAAGTTAAAAATATTAAACTGACAAAAACTACGAAAGAGAAGTATGTGTAATTGAATGAGATATTTAAATTATAAAAAAGTATGTATAATTGAATTTTCTATTTAAATATTTATTAATCTCCCTTCTTTTTTCTCAACAGAAAAATGAATTGCTGAAAGTTGTCTCTTAATATGTGAGAAAAGTTTAATATATAAAATAATTATTAATTTTATGTAATTTACTGGTATCAATTTCTTTTAAGTTTGTTAAATATATTTACTTTTTCCAACTACTAATGGTACTACTGGTCCTAACGAAAAGATTCGAGTTGTTCTGAAACACGAGTAACGTGCAAGATTGTGTTATCTTGATTCGTCTTCATATCTTTCTTTAAAATATGAAGCATAATTAAGGCGTTAAGTTATAAGAGTTAGGATCAAATGAGAAGAAAAACTAAAATGAGAAGGATGAGAAGAAACAACAACCACACATTTGAGATGCACCTACAAAAATAGATGCATCTCCCTTTAAATTTCTCCCTCTTATTTGAATTGTGTGGTTGGAAATTTTTCTCACTCTTCTCATTTTATTTTTTCTTCTTACTAGATCCATTCCCTAAGTTATAAAGAAAAATAGTGGTATTATTATTACTCCCTTTACTCCACCCATCCCCGATATACGTTTTATTGACAGGACAAGATAATTTGTTATTATTTTAATTATTCGTTTATTTTTTTTTCACTCTTTTGACTTGTCAAACTTTATATTTTATGTTCGGTATTTTTTTGGTAGTTTAACCCATTCTATTCACAGGACAAGACATTTGTTTATTGTTTTCTAATAAATACATTTAAACTTTATACCTCATATACTTTCTATTTTATATATTAAAATATAACTTATACAATGTTGCTATTTATAAATATTATTGTCACTATATATTAAAATAATGTATCTGCACGCGAGATTATAAATATAAAATAGAAAGCACGAGTTATTGTGACATGTAAATGAATACACGAGATTATACATATACGAACGACTCGATTATTCCTCTTTATAAGATTAAGTTAGGATAACAAGAAAAATATTATTTTTTTAACTATCTGCATTCAATAACGACTAATGTTATTTCTTTTTATAAGTTTAACCCGCGCACGAGGTTAAAAGTTAAATATGGACTAAATTATTATTAACAAAAATATAAATATCAAAAAGAAGGCACGACGTCACGGGCACTGTTGTATGATAATAAAGATACAAGATTGTATATATAATAACGACACATATTTTTTAAATGTCATTATGTTCTACTAAACACACATAATGTCTAAAATATTATATCAATGTTAAGTTTAAACAACATCAACTAAAATACCATGACAGTAAACAAAGTCAAATTCTTCATGCAATAAAAACATTTACAAAATATTAATCGATATTTTCTTTGTTTTGGTTTGGTTTGTATTTTGTAGCTTGGGTCTCAACCTCTTTTAAGTAGCTTGATAATTGAGGTGAGATGCCTTGTATTGTATCCTAGTTTTCCTTTTTATGGTTCATAATAAGATGTTGCCTTTCTAAAAAAAAAAATCGATATTAACGCATAATGAAAAAATTATGTTAAAACTCGTGCGTGCATGAGTATTATAACTATATAAGTATTAAAAGTTTAATATAGTTTTATAAAAAAATCGTAAACATTACAAAATCATAAATTTATAAAGGGGAGTGATTGGCACACTATTTTTTTTAAATAAACACACCATTTTGTTCAACACTGCAATGCACAGAGAGCACACAGTAAAACATCATAATGCACAAAGTGTGGTGCAAGAATAAAAAAAGTTGGTGTGCAAATCAACTCCCATTTATAAATTGTCAATATTTAACTTCAAAACAAAGTATTAAAATATTATTACTCATTATACTATCTGTCTACACTCAGTGCGTACACATGTTCTAAAACTAGTAAATCTAATATTAGAGGCCAAGATATTGGGTAAAAATATTTATGTGTTAATTTGTTTAATAATCTTCTTTAATTTATTTTTCTCCTTATAAACTTTAGTATAAAAATTCTCCAATAGCTTTTTCCCTAAGCTAACGAGTTTTTCTTCATCAAAAGGTTAAGCATCCTCAAGTGTTAAAAATTACTTGATGATTACCTTTTCACCAAGTTTATTCTATAATAAAAATAGTGCGTAAATAGTTTTAAATTTCTTTTTCTTTTTCATCATTTTTTAGACATGTCAATGTCGTCTGACATTTTTGAAGGTATATAAAACTAACTAATCAACCTTCATTGCACACGACACATGTTCGATGTTATGTAAACTAGCTAAAGTTAGATTCATTCACTTATCGCCTTACTTATTTTTCAATATGCGGGCTAACTGGATTTTTTAATACTACAAAGTATAACTTAAACAATGTGTAAGTTTCTTGAGACAACATTTGCATCTCAAATACAGAAAGCAGGGAGCAAAAGGAAAAACTAAAAAACATAATGATAGAAACACCTTTTGCTAAATCTATATAATTTTAAAATCTATATATTATATACTAAAAGTGTTTTAATTAAGTAAAAACCCCCTCTGATTCCATGTAGGCATTTTTTTTTGGAAAAGCGAGTTAGTACAATACTAAGTTAGTTATTCGATTCGACAGTACTTATCCAGAAGATAGTCCCTGCCAACCTCGAATAATAATTAGTGATTCGATTCCACAGTACATACCCAGAAGGTAGTCCATGCCAGCCTCGAATCGATGCATCTATGAGGCAGAACCCCACAGATTTCACCTTGAAGGAAAACCCCAACGGAGAGACTCAAACTTGAGACCTCTCGCATATAGTAACAACCTTCCCCAAGGTCACCCTTTGTGGCCAACTGAGCTAGCCCAGTTGGTTCTATGTAGGCATTTAGTAATTCAATTTATTTTAAGATAATAATATAAAGAATACATCATTTCTTATACTTTTTTCAACAATATTTTCAAAAAAAAACTTCAAATCTTTTATCTTTTATATGACAAAAGAATTACATCATTTCGTAGTGATTTTGCAAAATCATTCTTATTGGAAAAAAATTGGACCAATAGGAGAGCTCGATTTTGACACATAGACGAAATCAAGCAATATGATTGGCTAATAAAAAGTCAAAATTGAATTGATTTTTGTCAAACTTTAAAAAATTTGGTGAAGAATTTGGTTGATGAAAGAAACTCATAAAAATATAGGTGTTAAATTTATGAAAACAAAAACTTAAAGAAATAAGAGGTGATTAATAAAACTTTAGTGGTTAAATTTTAAATATATTATATAGAGTTAAGTGTAAAATTATAAGTCTCCATGTTTTTTAATAACTTTATATAATAGACAAATAACCCCTTACACTTTATACCATATAGAATTTACATGAACTTTGTTTACAATTACATGAGTATTATTATTAGTTTGAGACTTTCATCCATTAAAATTATAAAATTTTGTAAATATACGAATTAGTTTTAATATACGTTAATTATTTTTAAAATAAATATTAGTTTTAAACTTTCATCTATTAAAATATAAATATATTTTTTATTATATATGTTAAATAAGGACTCATGTTATCTAATTTAAAAGTTTAGTTTATGAGTACACGGGTTTGAATATTAAATACGGCTAAATATTATAACAGTAATATAAATATCAAATGGTAAGCACGAGTTACTGTGATATGAAAATAAATATACGCGATTGTATTTATAACAAGGACTCATGTAATTGTTATTTAAATAGTATATACGCATATCCGGTAAACATTTTTAAAAAACTTAACAGAGTATAATTTAACTTCATCAACACTCATTATGTGCTACTAAACTCACAACATGATATCAATAGTAAAGTTAAACAATAGCATCAACCTCAACCTCAACATCTATGTCAAATAAACAAAGTTAAATCTTTTTATACAATAAAAGTTTTTTACAAAATATTAGAGTAATAGATATTAATACATAATGAAAAACTCATGCATATTTATTTGTTGTACTTATATCATAATTTTCACGGGTAAATTCTTATATGTCTATATAGTAAACTAAAATTTTATAATAAATTTAATTTATGTGTAAACCTCGTGTGTGCACGGGACTTATAACTAGTTTAATGGAAAACTAACACCTTTAATTCAAACATTCTAAGATATCACTAGTATTAAGAAAAATAATAATAATATTTTAAAAAAATGGATAGTTATCTCATCAATGTGAAAGTTCTTAACAAAGAGGGGCATAACCAAATTTAAAAGGACCGGGTGCAAAGATTAAATTTATCATTAGTATAAGGGAATAAAAAGTAACAAAAAATTACGATTTTCAGTTAAAATGATTAATTATAAAATTTAAGTACATTTTTTATATGGACTAAACAATAACTAAAAACACTATGCATTGAGACCGAGTGCATTTAAAAGTTTTGATTTTCTACGAAAATTGGCACTACAAAGCAAAATTATATCGAGGTCCCGTGACACCGCAGAACTCCTAGCTCCGTCCCTATTAACAAATATTACAAAAAAAATATAGTTATTATGAACAAGAATTGAGGGAATGAATATTCTTATTGATCATTAACTATGAGATTTACAAGAAGTATATATAGACAAACATTAGGGCCAAACCCTAATAGCTAACATGGGTCGTGGGCCTATTATGGGTTATATGGACATCCACTAATAATTATCCATAACACTCCCTCTTGGATGTCCATATTATTAATACGCATATGGAATGCTGCCTCATTAAAAACCTTGTCAGGAAAACCCAGTGGGACAAAACCATGACTAAGGACAAAAAGAGTGCAGCGCGTATTATCTCCCTCTGATGATTACATCACTTGATATCTTGTAAATAGGTCAACGAAATCATCACTTGAACGAGAAGTGTCTTGTCGCCTTTGATGTAATGTTTCTTGAATATAGCAAGGTATGCTATATTATCTTCATGCAATAGTTGCTATCTTCTTTCCAGAATTTATGTATGGTTTGATGAAGTCGCCTTGATTGTTTGCTCTATCGAATGCCAGGAAAAATAGCCGCCACTTGTAACAATATATCCATGTTGAGATCGATCATGGTAAGTTAAACATATATCCTGCATCACTAACTAAACTTGTTTTGACTGGTTAGTAAAATATAAACCCATATCCTTTGTACCTTGAAAATATTGAAATATTTGCTTTACCGTGGTTCAATTTGATCAACTATTATTCTCGAGAATTTTAAATCATGACACGTGTTCCATGCATTCTATATTCCTTAAGGAATCTCAACATCAAACGAGCTCTTGTATTATTTAGACGCATACTTATTTCTTATATTGCCAGACTTATACAATATTAAACTACATTATTGGATCCACCACATGTGAACATGCATCTCCATGATCATTTACAAGTCTTTGAGAAAATTTACGTGTGTCATCACTTGTACCTTATGCATAATTTCATTTCATTTTCTCATAAAGACCAATGCTTATCCAATAATTCATATGTACGGACTTCAAGTCCCAGTAACCATGTCTCGTCACAAGAGACTTAATCTTTCATTAGCTCTTTGCGTCTTTTGGCCATTCATTTATACATATGCACTTCCTGCAGGTATGCTTCCATGATCCTCACCATGATTATAGCGCTATCTTATTTATTTACATAATCATTACCATATCGACGTCGATTCGTTACTTTTCGATTCCACACTTTACTAGACATTATATATCATTTATTGAGATCTCATAGTTTTTTATGTACCCGGGGTTTTAATAACCTTCATGTCTAGTGTCTCTTGACTATTATGGGGTCTTATTACCTCGATTTGACCATCTTCATTTTCTTGCTCCATTTTATCTAGTCATTCGAGGACTTTTATTTGGAATCGATTTGTCTATCACGCTGCAGCCGTGCCATAGACTTACCACCATTCATTGGTTGTACTTTTGGGACATACATTTTAATTGGAGCATTAGCAGCATTTTTTATATGATCTAGTCACTTCTTTATGTCACAAACATGCTGGCAATTACTAGATCTGGAATATAAATTGTCCCTTTAACTTAAAGTTCATATTGATTACTGTGAGGATCAACATTTATATCATAATTCATTCCATATTCCTTACTGCTCATTCTCCCCCTGAATGAATTATCCATTTCAACATCTCATTATTGTGCGTTGTGGTGGATTTACAAGAAACATATACCGCACATTTATAAAATTCTTATATAGGAAATATATGGTACGTGACCAAAACCATTCTAATAGGGAGGAGTCATTATAAATTGTTGGCAAGATGCGAACTTATATATTATAACATGCCCCATAATTTAAAAGTTTTGTTCTCACAATTATTGGCTTTGCAATCAACTGAAGACGTTCTATAAACGTTTCAACAAAAGCAATTCGCATATGAACTTGGGCTACATAAAGTTCAACACTTATTCCAATAATTGCCCATCATATGGAAGTATTCACCACTATTGCCAAAAAACACAATTTGAAAAACCATGCTCGCATTTTATAAGCCGAGCCGTTAATCACGCTAACCTTAAGTTGCGTCTTTGATGATCATTTTGACGATGCATCGATTTTAAAAACTCAAAATGATCCACATGGCGGATGTATAGGCCTACATACATCCCCTTTATATTCTTTCCAAAAATGTATAACTTATAGGACAAAGTCAGTGGTGATATATAAACAATAACTTCCATTGAGAACAATCAAATCTATATTTGAAGAAACTTGTGGTTCTTCTATACCTTTCGCATCATCATTGACCCGGGATGGTCCAACCGGTCATGCCACTCAATAAAATAATCTTGTCTCATAAACTCTATTTTATGACCACATGTGCTTTAATTGGCACTTGACTTTATGCAAAAGTCAAATAATACAACTTAATACATTATCACAATAAACTTATATATTTCACCGAGCTTTAAGAAGCACTATAAATTTCGGTACCATATATTTTCCTCGTATTAAATAACGAGGATATTTTATTGTCAGATGGTACGCAATTTACTATGTTTCTTTTAAATGTTTTATTTCCTTTTACATCTATATCTACACATTAATATCATTCAAATAATCTTAACCATCTAAAAGATATAATGCATAATTATCTCAAATGCATAAACATAACTTTTACCGTATATACAAGCCTTAAGGTACTAAGAAAGTTATATATCAAGAATGCCTCATAGTCTCTAACTAATAATGATACTTGTAAATGAACTGTAAATTGATTCATAAAATATACGGAGTGTATAACATGCATACACCAACTTAAACATGTAAAAAGCAAGTATTCTCCAAAAGTAATAAAACACTAAAAAAAATAGAGAAAATAAATCATAACATATGCATAATTGTTACTTCTCTTTTGATAAAAAGATCCAAAAACTAAAGACCACATATTAGATGCATGCCAATCGAAGAAGTACGTGAACACACAATACTAATCATGCAACTATACCATAACCATCAACCATGAATGTAACTGTTGCAACATATATAAGTTTCTCCAAAAGAATTAGCAAGTTTATGCATGGTAAGAGTTATCATAATTTATAAGCAAATTATAAGGTGTTGGATATTAACGCAAATCAACCATCAAGAACTAAAGATAACTATCACAGGTAAAACTATAGTGATAGTAGAAGCAAATCAATATGCACGGACTCATAATTTTAAGAATGTTATACAAAAGTATTCGCAACAATATTAGGTATCATTTTATTCATGAATCTCCATACTACAAAAAAACCATCTATGTTTGCGGAATGACAATTGAAAACCAAATTAAACTCAAACTCGATATAGATAAAAAAAAATCTGGTCATCATAAAAACGTACATATCATTATCGTAAAACAAAGATAACATTATGAGATGATAACTAAAAGTTGGGTCTCAAACTTAATAATAAACATGATACGTACTGAAAACTGTTATAAAAAAAAATAAAAATAAAATAATAATAATAATAAATTCTATCAAACGGCATATGGTATCGAACCGCTATATAGTATAAACAATGATTTTTCTTTAATAACTACTAATTTTAAGCCTAATGAGATCTAGCCTATGATAGTTTTAGTGTAGATGATGCAAGTTTCAATACTCACGAGTAAAAATCAATACAAAACATGCATCGGGTAATTAGTTTTGCAATCATATAGTGGATAGATGCTCTTAACTGTGTCTAAGTAACCAACGATAATAATCATAATATATCATATTTTAATATCCTAATGATCAAGTAATTAAGCAACTAGTATCATCATGTGAAAATATGTAGCATATTTCTTTTACTTATATTTTGGTCAATAGAAAGTCAAAATTAAATGAAGAAATGAAGACAAACAGAAAAATATGCCCATATGGGTATGAATGTATAATTAAGTTGAGTTGCTGATTTAGATAATACATGAATGTATTTTAATGTACCAAAGATGTGTTTTAGTGCCTATACGAGGAATTTTATGGTAGGAATTCTTAGCAGGTGTCTTTGAATGAGTTAATGAAACTTAGCAGGTGTTTGCTGTGATTGATAACACTATGGGTGTCAACCAACGGTCTAAAATATGGATGTCTTTTACCTTGATGATTTAGGCCAATTGTGAAAAAAGTTGCACTAAAGTGAAAGGTCGGTAAGGATTTAAACAATCCTAAAAGACTTGCAAATGTATTATTTGTCATTTTTTCATGCATTTATAATTTACTTATACAAGTAATAATAATGTCCATATATAGTTCGATCTCAAAGAAAATTATTCTTATACATCATACATAAACGTATTCTACAATTACATCTTTTGTTGTTTCTCTTTATGTAATAAAGAAGCTATAGTGTAAGCATCTATGTTAATTTGGTAATTTTATGATCAAACATGAGAAGTAAATAGTGCAAACTCATGAAAATACAATTTTTGAAACAAAAAGGTACATTTGTAAACATGGTATGATAGTTATTACAGTTAAGGAAATGAATCAATTTTCAAAGCTATCTAAATATGCTACATATTTTAACGAAAATATAAGTAAAAGAAATACCACAATTACAAAACACATCGTAAATTGATAGCACGGGTTTGCAAAACTAAAAGCATACATCACTAACATCTTATGCAAGTTAAGTATCATCATGTGATTTTGCTTGAATAATAAAATATTATTTTTAATCCAAAAGCATTCTCCTAAAATAATAGGTAGATTATAACTTATATACATGTTGTTTTTATTTTTAGTCCACCAAATAAAACCATTTGAAACATGTTAAGTGATTCATTTCTTAATCGATATAATACATAATCAAAAAGAAATTTTAAAAACCTTGTGCGTGCACAGGTATTATAACTATTACTTATACTAGCTCATATATTTATTTACATGATACTTGATTTCAGTTAAAAGTAGTTGTATGCTCAGGATGGTGGCAATGGTGGGCGGTATGCCCATCAGCATGGTCATACCGCCGGTGAACACCGCCGCCACCTAGGCGGTATAGCCAGCGGCATGCTTCTACTGGTGTGTGTTGATTCCACGGCATGAGAGGAAATAGAGACGTTGGGGCTAGAAAACAAAAAAAAAAATATAACCGTTGGTCCTTTTTTGTATACGTTGGGCTAGAAAACCAAAAAAAAAAAAAAAAAAAAAAAAAAAAAAAAAAAAAAAAAACCTTTACGTAATACTACCAACACTCATTTCATACTTACATACATTTTAAAACACATACATCTTTAGCATGGATTAAAGCAAATCAAAAAGTTCACAAAAAGGTCGGGGTCGTGGTAATCGTGGCCGTGTTCGTCCGCAAGCTCCACCACCGATGTATCAACAATACCCTCAATCGGGCTATTATCCCCAACCTCCACCACCAATGCCTCAACAATACCCTCAATCGGGATACTATCCCCAACCTCCACCACCGATGAATCCAACCCAATATAACATATCAATGACGAGTGACTTCAACCCGTTTGGTGACTACCGTGAAGGTCCTTCGCATCGTGAACCAAGTGTGGAACGCGAACCACCTATATATGGTGAAGACGATGATGATGTTGAGATTGTTCCCGAAACGCAACAACAAACTCAAAGTGGTATATATTTTATTTTTATACGTTATAATTTTTCTTGTTATATTTTTTTATACGTTATATTTTTTTGTACGTTATATTTTTTTTTTGAACATAAGTTATAATTTTTTTATATAAGTTATAATTTTTTTTATATACGTTATAATTTTTTTTTAGATGAAGATGTTCAAGTCGTTAAAGGGAAAACTAAAGCGGATAAAAAGCCTTGGACGTCGATCGAAGAGGTTGCTTTGGCTAAAGCATGGATTCATATCTCGACGTGTAAAAAAGTCGGGAATGAACAAGGTAGAGATAAGTTTTGGGAAAGAATTTTGGAACATTTCGCGGCCACCATCACCGATACTAAGCGAACTCATCATAGCTTGAACACAAAGTGGAAAAACATGAATCACGCAATGGGTGTCTTTAATGGGCTATACATCCAACAAGTAAATTTTAAACTATATACTTGTGTTAATTTATATACTTGTGTTAATTTATATACTTTTATAATTGTAGACTCGCATTCGTGAGAGTGGATGTGACGATGTCAACGTGATGCATAATGCTTTGGCCGATTATGATAAGAAAAATAATGGCCATTCATTTACTCATATTGAAGCGTGGAAGGTTGTTAGGGGAGAACGGAAATGGTTGGCACAACCGTGTTTTGAAAAATTATCTTCGACATTTCATTCCGACAAACGAAGAAAGTCGTCGGAATCTAGCTTCTATGAGTCCGGAAGCAATGACAATGTTGATCCTGTTATTCCGGATCTAAATGACGACACAACTCCTGTATCAAAAAGAAAAGGGAAAAAGACCGCTAGCGAGTCGTCGACAAAGAATAGTGCTGTTGAGTTTATTGAGAACTATACGGCAAAGAAATCAATAGCGTTGGAGGAGGCAATGGCAGAAAAACGTGAAAAGGATGCATTGTCCAAAAAGTTGATGTCGGCACAACTCGAAAATGCTAACGAAAAGGCTATGATTCGGGCAATGAAATTCTATAACGAGCCGCACGAACACATAACCAATCCGGTTATGCGAGAGTTCGCTATTGCCAAAAAACGTGCGTACGCGGAGAAATATGGATGGCCTATGGATTTTTAGATATAATTATGTAGTTTTTTTTCCAAGTATTATGTAATGTTATTTTAATTATTAATGAAATATTTATGTTTTTAGATAATTGTTTAATATAATTTATGAAAATAAAAAATAAAAAAATAAAATTAGTTGGGAGGTATGAAAAAGGCATGGTTGCCACTAAAAAGGGGTTGTGAGGTATGAAAAAAGTATGAAATAGTTGGGATGAGATGGAATAATATTATTGGTGGATTTGGGAGGTATGGTTTTTTTCGGAAGCATGATTGCCACCATCCTCACAAAGTCACAATGTTTCACAGCTAGATATTTTTGATAAATAATAATTATTTATTATATTTTGTTATTAGGATAATTTTTTTGTTAACGAATAATCATCAAATACTCCTCAGTTTAACATTTATCTTGGGCAATAATCTGTTATTAAAAAATAATAATAATAAAAAAATAAAAATAATAAAAATAAAAACTTTGAAAGCCACGTGTCAGACAAGTTGCAGATCCCAATATGCCTTTCGCACCCACATCACATTTTATGGACACTCCCTGTTTGTGACAGAGGATCAAATCCATCAACCAATCAAAACAACACAAGGACATTATGGCATTCCTGTAAATATCATAAATCCAATGGTGATTCAGGTCATTTTCTAGCTTACCAGTTAGAGTGCTACTTGCACTGGTACACCAATAACCATTATTAATGTGTTACATGAGCATCCACAAATAAAACCACAATAATTAAGACACTCTCTGTATGTATAACTGTTATTGTTGCATGCGAGTCCCCGTTTTATATTCTTTTTCTTTTTCTTTGTATTAAAACAAGCAAATTTTAACTAAAATTTAAATATGATTTATTAAAAATATGATACGAATTACAACGAAATTAAAAATACGATACGACTAATACATAAAAACTAAAAAAATTTTGCTCGGATATCGTCTTTGATTTTGTCGATATTAGCCGCATCTTTGGGCGTCACCCCATCGGTGCCAAAACTAAGAAACTTCAATTCCTTGAATTACTTTTGAGCCGCGATATAATCATCTTTATTAGCACGTTCTTGTCGCAACACTTCTTGGACTATTTTTTTGAAAGCTTCTCTACTTGACGAAGATCCTGCCGATTTTGTAGAGTTCGATTTTGTCTCTTGGAAGGACTTGACTTGCCAGGAGGACGTCGTTGTGGATCATTTTGAAATAACTCATTCGGTTCTTCAACGTCATCATCTGTAGGAACGCGTCTTCCTGGAACAACGACTTTGGCACCACGCCATTTGTGGTAATCTTTCAAGATATCCCGTGCTACATAGTGGACTGCAAACCCCTAAATTTTTTGAATTTTCTTATAACAACGAGTTAGCCATGTCGAATCGTTTTCACCACTAAGACGTTCATGTTCGGCGACAACCCCAACGAATTTGTTGCAATCACGTGTCAACGATGTCCAATTTTTCCGTGATCATATCTTTGGTACGTAAGAAGGATGCATTGCGATTTTATTCACTATGACAAAAGTGAGTGTTGCAAGAACTAAAAGTGAAATTGTAGATGCGATCAAAGGGGAATTTATAAATATATATTATTTTATATGTTACATGAATCAGTGTGTGTTAAGAAATTTTGTGCAAGATTAATATTTTTAAAATTATTTGTAAGTTATATATGGCAAATAAAGATTATATTTTAAATAGTTTTTATTTATTTTTATTTAAGCAACATAATCTTCTAATAGTCTTATATGTTAAACATCCTTTTATTTCTAAAACTTATAAGATAAGACCTTTTAATAGTTGTGCATTTTTGAAAAGAAAAGAAATTTGTAAGACATAAAATTATATTTAACAATTTCGAATTTAGTAAGTGGCTAAATCAAGCCTTTATAATTGTGAGTAAAACTTAATAAAGAGCGTGATTTGGCTTTGCGTATTCTTGTTTTCTTTTTCTTTTTCTTTTCTTATAAAAAGCAATCCTTTATAGCATAAACTCCAACGTGATACTCCTTCCGTCTCAAAATACAAGTCTATCTCGACTTTTTATTTATTTATTTATTTTTTTCGTAATTTTGACCTTAATTACTTTTTTCGTGTTATATAATATTTGATACAAAATATATAAATGGATTTTGTTTCAAATGTATTTTAATTAGTATACTTTTCATCAAGTAACACGAAAAAAATAATTAAGGTCAAAGTTATAAAAAGTAAGTCAAAGTGTACTTATATTTTATGAGGGAGGGAGTATACTCTAATTATTGATTAGGCGGAACAAAAGCTACTAACCTAATTTTTTTTTTTTTTTTTTTTTTTTTTTTTTTTGATCAAATGTAATATGTATTATGATAATGAAAATGTTACAACTTACAAGGACTAAGCCACAAAATTATACAACATCACTCCTCACTAAGGAGGTAATTTCTACAGAGAAATTTGCATTCCAAATAAAATTTGCAATCGAGTTGAAAGCAAGATGTGCCACGTGATGAGCAACACGATTACATGTACGAGGTGTCCAAGAGAAATGCAAATTCAGATGGAGTGCCCAAGCTTTAATGTCACCAACAATAGAAGCAACAGACCATGGAGGATCACATTCTGTTGAAGCAAGAGAGATTGCAAGCTGTGAATCAGACTATAATAGCGCCATACCAACCTTTTGTCATTGCAAGATTACATGCTCTGCGTAGAGCTATAAGTTCGGTGGCTAAAGCTGAAGAAGCGTGCCATCTTTCACCAAGACATAAAAGCAGGGACCCTTCATTATTTCGAGCAGCAACACCAACAGATCCTTGGTTCAGTTTAAACGCTCCATCACAATTAAGCTTCACTGTGTTTAAAGTAGGGGGGACCCACTTTGGTGAACTATCTTGAGAGGAGTCGTTTCGAGCTGACGAATTAGAATATGAGTTGTGTGAAAGACTTTTGTCCGCTTCATGTATCATAACATTAGCGGCCGAAAGAACTTGAGTAGGGCAAGGCTGAATGTGTTCGAATATAAACTTGTTCCTGGACTTCCAAATGTTCCATGAGATGATGGCAATCGACCCGAGTAACCTCATGGATTCTGACTTTGAATTAGCAATGTCTAAAATATCAGAAATACGAGTAGTGATGGTACCTGAATAAGCCTCAACCCGGAGCCCATAAATGATCCAAACCACACTAGTTTTGTCCATGGACACTCGAAAAGTAAGTGCTCAACAGTCTCTACCTGAGAATTGCAAATTTGGCATAAAGGAGATGTTGAGCAATTTCACTTAAATAAATTCTCTCGAGTAGCTAAAGCATTAGAGCATACCCTCCACCAAAATGTTTTGATTTTAGGCATCACTTTAATATTCCAAACCTGCTTCCAAAATTCATACCTTGGAAATGAAGATGATGATGTCGTTTCGTGGGTTGATAAATTCAGCCACTTCGTCGCAAGTCGATATCCAGATTTGACGGTGTAATTTCCTTTTGACTCATAGTGCCATATAATTCTATCAGGAATATTTGTGCTAGAAATGGGAATTTCTGAGACAAAATCAGCTTCATGATCTGATAGATGCGCCTTTAGCTTTGATACATCCCAGCAACCATCATTAATAAAATCTGAAACACGTGCTGAGTTAATAAAAGGTCCACGGGGGGTCCGAATATAGAAATCTTTCGGGTAAGGTACCCACTTTTGAGTCCAAAAGAATTTATTTGAACCGTTGCCCACTTGCCATCGAACACCCTCCAGTAAAAGATCGCGTCCTTGTAATAAACTATGCCATAACCATGATGGGTGAGATCCTTTTCGAGCATTAATGAAGTTAGTTCGAGGAAAGTATATACCTTTTAACACACGACCCCCAAAAGAATATGGATTAACAATTAGACGCCAACCTTGCTTAGCAAGAAGAGCAAGGTTGAAAGCTTTGAGGTCTCTAAAACCAAAGCCACCTTCAACTTTGGGTCTACTAATACGTTCCCAGCTAGCCCAATGAATATGTCTTTCGTGAGCATCGCCACCCCAAAAGAAACGTTTCACGTAACATAAAAGTTTGTTTAAAAACCCCATAGGAAGTAAATAACAATGCATAGCGTATGAAGGGATAGCCTGGATAACAGATTTAATTAAAGTTTCACGACCAGCATCTGAAAGAAGCTTTTGTTTCCAACCTTGCATCTTGTTAAGAACTCGTTCTAAAATGAAAGAGAACAACTCAGCTTTGTTTCGACCATGTATGGATGGCATACCAAGATATCGAGCTTTTGGATCCATAATTTGCACACGAAGACGGGTACAAAGATGCTGTTTAATCACCTCTGAAGTATTCGGAGAAAAAAATGCTGCAGATTTTGCGAAATTGACAGTTTGACCAGAAGCGACACAATATTTCTCGAGGATACTAATCAACCTATTGCATTCATCAATGTCGGCTTTTAGGAAGAAGAGGGAGTCATCTGCAAAGAAAATATGGGAGATAACAGGGCAATCACGAGCCATTTGCATTCCGGAAAGGACAGATCTTCGCATGGCATCACTAATCATTTTTGATAGAACATCAGCAACAATTATGAATAAAAAGGGTGAGATAGGATCTCCTTGTCGAATACCTCTTGAGGGTTTAAGAGTGCCAATAGAATTTCCATTAATTGTAAATTCAAGCTCGTATGATGTAATGCAAGCGAGAATCCAACTACACCATTTGTTTCCAAAGCCCATCTTTTGAAGTGTTAACATTAAGAAGTCCCATTCAACTCTGTCAAAAGCCTTGTTTAGGTCGAGTTTTAAAGCCATTACATTTTGATTACCTTTTTTTTTTATTCTGAATGTAATGGAAAGCTTCATTGGCTATAACCATGTTATCTTGAATAAGCCGCCCCGGGATAAAATCAGACTGTTGCGGAGAAATTATTCGATGAATGAATGGTTTCAGCCTATTAGCCATGATTTTTGATATAGTTCGATATACAAAATTACATAGGCTAATAGGGCGAAACTGGCCAACTTTCTCCGGAGATGGTACCTTTGGAATTAAGACAACAACTGTTTTATTTAAGGTTGAAGGCATAGTACTGGTTAAAAAAAATTGCTTCACGGCCTTAATCACCGAGTTACCCACGATATGCCAGTATCGCTGGTAAAAAAGACCAGGAAAACCATCTTTTCCAGGAGCTTTTTGTGCCCCAAGTTGCTTAACTGCTTTGTGAATTTCAGAATCATTTACTGGAGCTTCTAAAGAAGAATTCATGCTTTCAGACACAACTTCCTCGACAGATTCTAAAACATTGGAAAGATCACGAGTCCCTGATGAACGGTAGACTTCTTTAAAATGTTCAAGGATGAGTTGATTTAAGGCCTTTGGATCATCAATCCATTCGTCGTGGTCGTTTTTCAACATAGTGATTCTGTTACGTTGACCACGATGGATTGTAGATAGATGGAAAAATTTGCTGTTTTTATCCCCATATTTAAGCCAATTAACTCGTGAGCGTTGATGCCAAAACATCTCTTCTCTGAGCCATGTTTCTTCGAGCTTCAGTTTAAGAAAGTGTTGGCGGGCCAAATTGTCAGCAGTTGGCGAAAGTGCTTGAATGTTCTTTATCTCAGCTGACAGATGCTCAATAACCTTTCTGTTATTACCAAAATGATCATGACTCCAAGATCTAAGGCCATTCGCACAATTGAGTAAGTTCTTCTACAGTAAGCTAATCATATCAATGCAATCATAATCTGCCCAAAGCTTACGAATGATATCTTCACATGATTCCTCGAGTGTCCACATAGATTCAAATTTGAAGGATCTTTTATGCTTTTTAACTTTTTGGCATGTACTATATAACAAGGGAGCATGATCACTACCTATAAGAGGAAGGTGAGTCAGCGTATGATATGGAAAAGTTTCAAGAAGATCATCATTGGCGGAGCACGATCAATTATCTCACGAATACTTGCACAATCTTTACGATTGTTATCCCATGTGTAGTTCAACCCTTGGAAAGGAATATCAAAAAGCATAGACGCGGAGATAAAATCTTGAAACTCTTCAATCTGTCGAGATATCTTTGCTGAACCACCTTGTTTATCAGAAGCATCCCCAATCATATTAAAGTCGCCAATAACAAGTAATGGACCACGTACAGAGTGAACTAAGCGAAGAATTCGATTCCACACTGAAAAACGGTTGTCTCTAGATGAGGGCCATAAACAAAAATGCATGTCCAAGAAACATTCTGAAAAGTGCAAGTGCAATTGGCCATTATAATGTTTTTGTCACCTGAAACAATATACACATCAATATTTTCTTTCCACCATAGTGCAAGACCTCGAGATTGACCAACTGGGTGGATGTAGAAGTGACCAGAAAAGTGCAATGAGCGTCGGATTGATTCCATTTTCTTCTCTTTGTTCTTGGTTTCCATTAAGAAAACCACATCTGGACGATGAGCCCTACAAAGCTCTCGCAAATTTGAAACTGTCAGAGGTCGTCCAACTCCTTGACAGTTCCAAGATAGCATTAACATTTGTTTTGTGGCTGATTTTGGGCAGCCACCATACCCTTTGAGAAAGAGAAGTGAGAGTTAAACGACATGTTTTCGACCGGGACATCAACAAGATCAGTCAGTTGGTCAACAACCCCAATTGAAGTTGGATGGTTACCATGTCGTACCTTCATTTGTCTAGGCTTTCGAGGCTTGTACTTTTTTGGTTGAGATCTGCTTTGAAAACCCTGTTTGTCCTTCAAAACATCACCCAAAGATGTTTTGGAACGTTTTATGTTAGGAGAATTATCCATCAATGGGTCACCCTTTCGTTTCATGGACAATTTAGACAAGGCATTCTCAAGAAAAGTATCAACAGGAGTAATAGCGAGACTATTTTCAGCATTAGTGGTTCTGGTTGGGCTTGTACATGGACTGTCACTATGTGAAGTGACGAAATACATAGTTTTTTCGGTGTTTGCTTTACGAGTAGGGGATCGGGGCTCATAGATAGCGATAGGAATATGTGTTTTGTTAAGGTGGGTTGTAAGAACTTGGGGCTGGGGACACGTTATCTGACTGGTGCTGGAAACAGTTGTTGTCAGGTCTTCGGGCCGTGTTGTAGGTGCAAAGGTAGAATTTAAAAATGAGGGTATGGATCCACTAAGTGAGACAAATGTCGCTTCTAATTGATGAATGTTTGAGTTATTGGTTTTAGGAACATGAGAAAGTTGTTCATAGGAGGATGTGGATGCACAATGATACTGATGGCTTGAGTTTCCACAAATGTGATCCGTTTGTTTATCAATGTTTACCTCCTTTTGGGATGATTCTTTGACATTTGTTATAGGCACCGTGTAAGGGTTGGGTGATAACCGCTTAACTGTGGAGGCTTTAAGCTTTGGACCCAAATGCTTTGCTATTTCTAAATTTTTGGGATAAATACACTTCTCATCGCTATGTCCAAGCCGACCACATGCATAACAAAAATTCCCTAGCCGTTCGTACTTGAAGGTAATAAATAATGATTCTAATCCTTCACGTTCCATATAATAACCAGGGCATAAAGGCTTTGTTATGTCGAGAGAGACTTTGAAGCGAAGAAAGCTACGATTAAATTGTACCCCATCGCCTACACAATCAACATCAAGTAAAGTACCAATACGATTGGCCAATTCAGCAGCAAAACTTTTTGTGATCTTTCCAAGTGGTAGGTTATGCGCTTGCACCCAAAAGGAACCATGTGAAAAATCAATTTCTGCTAAACTTTTGTTAGGATCCCATGGTGCTAAGGCTAGATAAAATCCTATCACATTCTAAGGTGAATCATTTATAATCTTTTCAAGATCCTGTTTATGTTGAAATACAAATAGAAATAGGTTATGTTCCCAAGGATGAATGGAGAACGGTTCTTGGGTTTTCCACGCCTTTTGAATAATCGCAATTGTTCCAGCTTTATTAATTGTTCTTTGGTCAGTAATAACTCGACCAATAAGGCATAATTCAGGGGATTGGGTTGTCATGATAAAGATGGAATAGGTTTTCAAGAAGTCTTGCCAAATAAAGTGAAGCAGACGCCGGCTGCAAAGATCCAAATTAAAATGGAAGAAGCTCAAAGAGAGAAGCTCTCATAGATCAACCTAGAGAGAGAGAGAAGGTAGGGTCCGTTTGGTTTATAAGTGTGTTTTGATTATGATATAACATTGGGATAGATTTAGCAAAGAGAAAATATATTTATTTAATTATATTTTATAATAAATGTTAAATTAAAAATATTAATAAATAATAGAAAAAGAAAGAATGTGAGAGATTCATAGTGGGTCTCCAATGATTTGACAATATTTTAGAAAACCAACATATGTTCCAGGTTTTTTAGATGCCGTATATTAAGGTATGAAACCCACTTTTGGGCTCCACTGGAACAAACCAAACAACTAATATCTACCTTCATCTCAAATCCATTCCTAACCCCATCAACCAAATGCACCCCTAGTTTCAGTTATCATTTTAAACATTTTCTCTTTTATTGTAAAAAGATTTGTATCACTTTTGTGTATACAATGGAGATGCTAGAATGCTGTTTAAGGTAATTTTTAAAATGACCATAACACAACAAATCACCAATATAGAATTCAATATGGTTTCATTTAGTAAGTATAGTTTCCGTACTAATAACGATTAAACTTTTCCAAATGAGTTACAGACCTGGCATGTTTGGATATTTGGATATACTAAATAATATAAATAAATAAATAAATAAATAAAAATCTTTCTTTGTGAGCAAGACATCAATTGTTGGTTACCACAGTTAGTATTTACTATTTAGTGTACACGGAAGTGATTTATTATTCATCAAATGCTGGTTACATTGTATTAAACTAGCAGGGTACCCGCGCGTTGCGGCGGCGGGTACCCTGAAATAAAATTTTCCGGTGAATCATGTATTTTAGTTTATTATGTTCTTTTTGACAATAAATTTACGGATAACAAAATTTTCGTTTAGCTCGTGTCTGTTCGGGCTCGAGCCCGTTGGCTCGTGTCCGTTCAGGCTCTAGCCCCTTTGGCCCGAGCCCGTTCGGGCTCGAGCCCATTTGGCTCGTTGCCCGTTCGGGCTTGAATATTTGTATAATGTGCTTTATTATTTGTATTAGTGACATTTAATGCAGGAATTGTGTTTAAGTTGGTTGTACAATATGCTTGATAATTTGTATTTTTTATGTAAGGGGTGTTTTAATAAGTGCATTAATTGTATTTATTGACCAGTTAATTAATTGCATTTAATGTACATAATGTTTATTTATTGTATTTAATGTTAGTATTAATTGTATGTTAGAATTAAATATGAGGGGAATTTCTATAAGTAGTATTGGTTGTGTAGTTGTGCTTGAATGAATTGTACTTTAAGCTTATACACTTGTAAGGCTTAAAATTAAGTATACTATTTTTAGAAGTGGTTTATGCATTATAAGATAGTAAGATTTGGCCATAAAATCCGCAAAGTACTTTTTCTTCTACTAAATGAGGGATATGTTATTTGAAACTTAAAAAAATAAAAAAAAAATAAAAAAAATACAAGTGATATCCCCCTCCAACTACCATCTCACATTTCCTTTATATTTTTTTAAAAAAAATTAATAATCTTTTTATTGTAAAACTACGAAACGAAAAGTACGAAACAAAAAATATAAAGTTTGACAAGTCAAAACTGGTAAATTGATAAAAAAAAAAAAATACGGAACAAAAACTATGTAGTACTGTGAATAATAGGATGGGGGGGGGGAGGTTGTAAATAGTGGGCTAGGCCTACTATGAAATGTTTTAAAGTGCCCAAACATAGTTAGGCGTGTGCGTTGACCGGTTTTTCCCAGAACCGATTCGGGTTTGAAAATCGAAACGGTTTTGGTCAACGGTCAAAAAGCCGGGTTGGCCAAAAACAGGTTACGGTTCAGTTTGAATTTTGAGGATAAAAAACCCAAACCGGTGGAAACTCGTTAAGGTCGGTTTCAAACCGCTTTTTTTTCCCAAAAAAACCGATTAGAAACCGTTTTTTTTTCAAAATTTTTTTAAAGCTGTTAGCAGAGACATGCTTCGGATTTTCGGGGTTTTTTTTCGTTTGTTTGCGTTTTCTACAAAATAAACTCAATAAACTTCAACTTTTATTTAATAAACTCATAATACATCAAACAATAAGAACTTGAAACACAAAGCTAATACATTTGAGCGATTGACTCATCAAACATAAACTAACTAAACGAGATCATCTTCGTGTCCCATATCATCTTCGGAGGACCTAGCCTCGGCAGCTTCATTATCTTAAGCGATTTCTTTATCGGACCCTCTCGCACCTCTTCATTTTGTATTTGTTCTTCGTACTCTAGGGGATATTCAAGACTTGAAATGTGTTGTATACGTTCGGTCATGTCTAAGTGATCCTTCAAGCAAATACACATCTCCAAAGATGCCGGTGTGAGTCTTGTTCTTCGTACCGATAATACCCTTCCACTGGTAGAAAAGCGGATTCGTAAGCAACCATAGAAGCTTGTACGCTCAGTAAATCTCGGGCAATTGTGGCTAGAACGGGAAATTGATATTGCCTTCCTTTCCACCAAGCCAAAATATCAAAATTGTTGAATTCTTCGAGTGCCATATTTTGAATCCAATCGGTTCCAATATATATCCCATATTTGTTAGTCGCCGATTGGTCACTCCTAGCCCGTTTAATGCTTTCTTGTCTTAGACTACAAAATATGTCAATTTGCAGATCCAAGGTAGCATTTGTAGAAGCGATTAAGAAGTCGAACTCGTTGAAACATTTGTTTTATCAAATTTATTAAAATAAACATCAAATAAATCTTTAAAACATTATTTTTTTTTTCATTTTTTTCATTTGTTGCAAGGAAATGGTCTTCTTGAAGCAAATCCAAATCCAAAGTAATTCGACACCGCTAATGTTAAAACATGAGTTTAATGCGGCAGCAGAAGTAAATACCCGTGAAATTTCTTGAAAATATTCTCTATGTTTTCCTTTCATTGGTTAAACCATAGTTGCAAAAAGTGGATTGTTAAATTCAAATTGGCCTGATTTTGAACACATTAAATTTTTTTGGTTAAGTACCAAATGACTCGTGGGATAAGAAACACCTGATAATAAAGTTTTTGCTTCTTTAAAAACTTTGAGTAGTTCAGTTATTTTTTTAATAGTATCCCATTTTAAACCGAAAACTTCTTAATTTTACAAACATTACAAAGTCCGTCATTAAAAGATTGTAAAGTAGCTTTTTGGCGTTGATGCAGGTTTTACTAACCAGGTCTTAATATTTTTAAAGTTTCGATTACTTAAGGTCTACCTATTTGTACTAACGGACAGAGAATCCGGTCGCGTGTAGACTAGTGTTTGGTAAAACCGAGGTCATCAGAAGAGCTATGTGGTTTGGATATTATCTAAGTCTGGTGTCACTAAATTAAAAAGATTTAAAAGTTGAAAATAATTGATTGATTGGAATGAAACTGAAAAGTAAATAAAACATAAATGAAATGAAAGTTGAGAGCAGTAAGAGAGAAGTGTGCTAACCTAATTACTCATCCTACAATGTTTATGATTACGTTCCCTATTAAACTAATCTTATGCTTTAGGTGGGGCGGACATATATCACTAGGTTCATATGGTCAAGTTCCCTAGCCTATCTCCCCCGAATCCTGCCGGGAACCACAGGCACTACCCATGCTAGTATGCCGACGTACGGTTGACGGGTTTGAGTCATTAAGTGCCACTACATGCTAGACTTATCTTGTATTGTCCGTTGTCACGATCATAGACCATACTTTAATTACTTAAGTTCATCCACCCCGGAAAGTGGTCCTATGGTCAATTTGCACATAAGGTCCGTGGTTAGTTGTCATCCCAACCATATCCTCGCAACTCAACTACGCCAGGGTCCTATGGTCAATTCTCCTAGCATGCCCAGTATACCCGGGTGTTTTAAACTACCGCAACTAAAGGATTTTAAGATAAACTAAGCATGCACACACGTAGAAGCATTGAGAAAAGTGCGGAAACATAATTAAGGCAATATAAGAATCATAACTAGGCTAGCACCAGAGGTGCTTAGCCGATCATATTAAATTCAACACTCGAAAAAATGTTTACAAATGCCATAAATTCGAAATGTAAATGAAATGATGAAATGCTAAAACTTATGGTGATTTAGGCGTGATTTCTCCCTTGGAAAGGCCCTGTATGCTGCTGCAGAAGGGCCTCCTAAAAGCTCCCAACGATCTCTGAATTTATGTGTGAGAAAGTTGTATGACGAATGTAGAAATTAGGGTTGTATTTATAGGCCCGATCATAGCTACGACGTAGCTCAGAAATGCGTTACGCCGTAACTAGTGTAATCCTGCTACGATCTTATCCAAATGGAATAGTTACGGCGTAGTTGAAGATGTGTTACGCCGTAACTCCAATTTTTAGGGTTTCTTCTACGTCGTAGTATTCATGTGTGTTACGTCGTAGCTTGATTCTTAGATCTTGGATTACTTTCGTAGACGTTGCTACGCCGTAGTTCCATATTTTTGTTACAGCGTAGCCTTCAATTCGAGGAAATCTTTAAAGACTTGAATATGTTACAGCGTAGATCACTAATATGGTTACGCCGTAATTCTTGATCCGCATTGACTTTTGTCTTCATGTTTGAATTCCTAGCTACGGCGTAATTGAGAGTTAATGTTACGTCGTAGCTCCATCCAGCATACTCTAATTTGTCTATTTTTAGCGCTTTCTTTCCAAATTCCTCGTCTCTATAGCTTTTATGCTCATATGTAACCTGGATACAAAATATAAAGAAATCAAAGTATATATCCGTATAATAAGTAGAATAAATGAGCATAATAGGGGGAAATTGACACTTAAATATCAGGATTATTTGACGTTATCAAATATCCCCCACTTGAACTCTACTTGCCTTCAAGTAGACCTTATTAGAAGTATTCTTAAAAAGATATCCCCCGATATTACTTGGGAAATATGATATTAAAAATATCCTATGCTAGAATTTTTCAAAGCCGAACACACTACTCGAAAAGGGAAACTAACACTCATACTCTCTATATTATAAGTGTCAATTTTTGGGGTGATCACTTAAAGCACAGTCATAGTAAGTATTCTATCATAGGCTTGGCGGTTACACAAATCTTCACTACTAGAGCTAAGGTCAAAACAATCCTAGAAGGCAATATTGGGTGAACTCAAATATGGTTAAGGGTGTAGTGTCGTTACTAACATACTACGGCGAAGGCGACAAAGAACATCGATACATGACCGGAACGCCGGGCAAGACACCAATGCCTGCTCAAATCCCTCACCTAAGCATGATTCGCGACTAAAGGGTAGGTATAGACAAGGGAATACACAAAATGGGTGTAAAATGAAAAGTATCAAGCAAATAGTCTAAGCCTACAACTAAGTCATCACTGTTTACCGTTCGCCCAAGGTCCAAACTTCGAAATGCAAGAACTGGATCATAGGAAGTAAATGTGCGATTAGTGGACGCCATGATGAACACATAACTTGATCTTCATGTTGGTGTAGAAACGATCACCAACTCATATCTTCAAATGTGACCGAAGTGGCCTCTTCGATACTAGATCTTGATGAGCTCATAATCAAGGTGCTATACAAGGGTGCACCATTTATTATCAACTATTTACAAACAGAAATTCACATTTTTTTTTAATCATAACTATAAGAAATTTTATATCCCCTCACTTGAGATGAACCATACATAGATTTTTGGGAGGTCTTAAAATGATCTTCAAAAATATGTATTCGAGGTACGCGTGATTCCCGAATTTCTCTACTTAGACCTTGAACTTGGGCAAATAATGACTTCCCAATCATAAACTTAAGACTACACGGTAAGCTAAGTGATGAGTGTGTAAATACTCATCATTTTTGTCGTATCTGAACTGCCAAAACATCCAAAAACACCCAAATATGCATAAAAATACTGAAAACATCCCAGGGTTGTGTTTTATATGTTTTAGATGCAAAATGTTTGAAAACAAATGAAAAACGAACAAAGTTTGCATAATTGGCAGTTTCATTCCCTCAACTTTCTAAGCTTGTCAAAATTAGTCCCTGAGCATTTATTTTGGAAGAAAAGTCAACCAAAGTCCTTGGAAAATCACAAGTTGTCATAATTAGTCCTTTGATGAAAAGTTTCAAAAGTTTACAAATCTAGTCCCTGAACTTTGCAAAATTGTCAAAAATAGTCCCTGCGATTTAAATCTTTTAGAAATTAACAATTATGGTCCTTGTATTATTGAACTTTGGCAAAAATAATCCTTGGGTTAAAAGTTTGGAGAAATTACATGTTTGGTCCCTGAAGTTTCACAAGTTGGCAGATTTGGTCCCTGGAAAATTCAAAAAGTGGAAAAATCAACATTGGTCCTTGTACTATTAAAATATGGCAAGAATGGACCTTGTGAGTACTTTGGAAAAATCACAACATCAGCCCCTCAAGAATTCAGAAATTACAAATTTGGTCCTTGTGATAATTTATAAACCAAACGGACTCTTTATATCTATAAATCCAATCCAAGTCTAACCCAACAAACACAACCCACCTTATAACACCCTTGGCCCAAACCTTTCCATGGCCCAATCTCCACATCAGCCCAACACCACCCTCTTTATAATAAAAACCCACCCAGGCCCCCCTTTGGTCAAACAGTCAAACAAACACCTTATTCCACCCTTCTCCCTCCCACTTGCAGTGCACCCTGTCAACTCCACCACCCCCACCATTCCATCACATCCACCGCCCATCCCACTACTTACCTAACAAAACAAGGAGCATTAAATGCTGCCACCCCTTGCTATATAACAATACAATTTGCAAAAACAATTTTGGCGCTAAAAAAAGATTTGAGGGCTAGGATCTATTCAAGCCAATCCAATGGCTCACATTCAAGTGGGAAATGCTCAGAAGACCCAGTGGAACCCTAATTCTCATCTATAAAAGGGAGACGACAAAGAGAAGACCGTGTGTAGTTTTAAGTTTAAATTTTCATATCGAATTAATGTAACTTTGAATTCCTAGTAGTAATTTTAGCTTGTAACCTATTATCTTTAAGTTAATATAAGTTTTCAGTCTTCAATTTCAAGTCTTGTACCATTTTCAGTTTTAATGAAATCTTAAAGCTTTTAGCCAAATCCTTGTTTAAGCTCATCTGTTGTTTGAAACCTTTTCACAAGCTCACTTAAGCTTTCATAAACATAAGAAAACATAAAAATAAAAACAGAAAACAAAATCATACAGGATACCTAAGCAATTGACTGTGGAAGCTTTTGGAAGTGCCAAGTAATGGAATTGGCAGATGGATTGTACCTAGCCTATCTCTGATAAGCTAGGAGCTTGTAGAGTAGCTCCTCGAGCATAATTGACCTTGTTTTGAGCAAGGGTCCTTTGTAAGTTTCATTTTCCAATTACTAGCTAATTTACCTAATTTTCTTGAAAGTACTGTAGAATAAGCCTTAAGCTTTTATGTCTGTGTTTTTATGTTTGTTTGCTTCATTCAAGTGATAATCTTACTTAAAATCAGTTGCTTGTTTGTTGGATTTCATAGTTGCTATAAATTCCAATTTTCATAGTTAAATTAGTTCATTAAGTAATCTTGGGTTCTTGTTGTTAATTCTAGTGTATCTGTGCTTAAATCAGTTCAATATAGCATATGTCGACTTCTGTAATCAAGTTTGTAGCTTAAAATTTCGAAACTCTTTGAAAATCATATCAATAGCAGTTTTAAGGAGTGTTTGGTTCAGTGTGTTTAACTGTGTTCAAGCTTGTTGTTGTTGATGTCTATTGTTGAATCATGTTTAAATAGGTCACATTAGTTCATATTAACCATATAAACCAGTGGTCTTTTGTGCAGAAGTTAAAATCAACTTTAATCTCACTTTAATTGTTCACTTTGTGATTTTTAGTTACCATAATCATCATTTCAGCTTTGAATCTTGTTGTTATTGCTTAATATAGTCTTAATACAGCTTATAACATTTTATTCAGTCATTTTTAGCTCTTAGAAATCCATCATAGTCAACTTAGTTCATTTACTTAAAAAGTCAAATTTTCTTTGTAAACAGTTTTTGAATAAACTAGTTAATTTTATTGTGATCTTAATACTAGGTTTTAGCTTGTATGCTTTTAGGTTATTAAACTCTTGCTGCTTAACTTCATTAGGATATTTTTAATTATTTTTATTCTCTTAGATAAACTGCTTATTAATTAGCTTCTAGTTGGTACTTTTTCATAAACATGCCCTGTGCACAGTTGCACTAGCTACTTTCATAAGCTCTTAGATTGTTCTCTGTTGCATGTTAGCTTGTGAGTCTTGTTGCTTTGTGAAGCCTATCTGCCTACCTTGCTCTGCATGCTATTGCTTTTCATTTTATGCTTATTATGAATGCTTATTGTGCTTATCAAATTTGTTCAACTTCACTCCCTACACTGACTCATCAGTGTAGGTGAGCCTTTTCATAAGCTCCTAAAAAGCTATCCACTTGACCTAAGCTTGAGTATTTTGGCTTTTTGTGAAGCTTATCTGTCAGATTCAAGGGTGTAGTGCTTACTTTACAATTTTCAGCTTATTTGATAAGCCTGCTTGTGGCTTTTAGCTTTGTCCATTTCACTGGGTATACTAAGTGCTCAGTATATTCAAGCCTTTTCACAAGCTTGTCATAAGCTCATTTGTGGGTCCCAACCCTTGAGCTTTAGCTTTTTGGAAAGCCCACCAACACAGCTTTCTACTTCAGTATTAATTATGAGCTTATCAGCTTATTTCATAAGCTTATTTTGCTCATAAAGTTGACTACATTGGTATTTGGTTGACTGTGTGATTTGGTTTTGCTTATTTGCTTATTTAAGCTTAATCAGTGCTTATATCTTGTTCTTTTTAATCATTTCCAATTCACTTTACTTTCTTTCATCTTATTTTTCTTTTATTTCGAGCTTGTAGCTTGTTGTGAGCATATTTAGGCTTAAAATCCATTTTAAAGCCCATAAGCTCACTGTTAAGCTTTTGAGCTTGTATTTTGTTTATTTCTAAGTTTTAAAATTTCTATCTTCATTAAAGTTTCATTAATCCAGTAGTATAATAGGTCTATAAAAGAAAAAACACAAAAACATCAATTTTTAAAATAGTGATAGCTTCTATTTAAGAAGTTTTAGCTATTTAGCTTATTTTTCAACTTTTTCATTAATCACTTAGTACTTTTTATATTTTTCATAGGTTTTTGCATTATTATAGTATTTGTATAAAAAATTTGATAATTTTATCTTTACGTTTAGTATTTATAGTAATTACTATTTTTTAAATTAGTTTTAATTAAAAAAATCAAAAAGAAAATCACTTACTGTTTATTTTTAATCACTAGTATCGTTTTATAATTTTTCTAGTTCTTATTAATTATAAAGTATTTTTAGAAATTATTTTCATAATTATTACTGTTCATTTTCCATTTTTCTTAATTAAATTAGTTTAAATAGCTTTTAATTAATAACTAAGTAAATAATTAGTAAAATAGTGTAATAATAATTTTTATAAACTTTTTATAATTTTTTTGGATTCCTGTGAAGGTTAATTAGTTTTATAAAATATTTTCTAATTTTCTTTGTAATTTTAGTATTATTAGTAATTTAAATTAGTTTAACTAGTTTAATTAATATAATTAGTAATTAATTAGTATTAAATCCACAAAAAGACAAAAAGACATATTTTTAGTTTTTTATATTATTTTTAAGTTATTTTAGAATTTGTAAAAATAAATTTTCATTTTCTTAGTTTTATTTATTATTATATTATATTTAGTTTAAGTTAAATATTAATAATAAGTAATTAAATAGTTTTAAATAATATTAAATAATAAAATAATCAAAAAAATATTTTTCTTTTTTTATAAAATTTTCTTTTAATATTAAGTTTGTAAAAAGTCATTTTCACCCCATGTAGTTTGTTTTTGCTTAATTCCCACTCTTCCAGCACGCATTTACGTTTGTTTTAATTTTAATACGTTTTTAGTTTATCTGATTCCCAGTAATTGTTAATATTTGTTATTTATCTCATTTCCATTAGTGTAAATTAATCCAAATCATTATCTGGTTACTATCCCCAAATCACTCATTCCCAGAACGTTTCCAAAACACAATTTCAAACTCGTTGGGACTTAACGACCCATGAGTACACTGTGCTTTCAACGGATCATAAATTGATCTCTCCTCTCTCAGATTTGACTTGTTGACCACACCTGGTTGACTGGTTAGTTTGGGAGAAGTCAAATTTTGGCGCCGCTGCCGGGGAGGTTGTTGCGTGTTTTCAAAAACGTTAAGTTTAGTGATTTTCAAAACCCTCCTTGTACAAATCACATCACTTTGTAAATTTTTGTAAAAATCTTAATCAAATCAAAAAAAGTCATTAACACTTTTCCTAAAGTGTTAACAACACCAAAAAAATCAAAAACAACAAAACAAATCGTGAAGTTAAATTACTTCGTTTTCTTTAAGATTACAACCTATACAGGTGGAATACGGAAGTTCTGACATTAAATTGCGAACTGAAAAGAGATCCATTCTTCTCTTCCACCACCCTGCGAGTAGTCTTAAAAGAACGATTTCGGTTAACGAATCGATTCCAAAAATATTTCCAAAAGTTTTTTCACACACACCCGAAAAGCCAAAAACATTGTTTTCTTGTTAATAATAAATACATAAAATATTACCACCGCAAACCAAGGCAGAATACCACCCAACTGGGGGTATGACAATTGCGAACTGAAAAGAGATCCATTCTTCTCTTCCACCACCCTGCGAGTAGTCTTAAAAGAACGATTTCGGTTAACGAATCGATTCCAAAAATATTTCCAAAAGTTTTTTCACACACACCCGAAAAGCCAAAAACATTGTTTTCTTGTTAATAATAAATACATAAAATATTACCACCGCAAACCAAGGCAGAATACCACCCAACTGGGGGTATGACCATTAATAAGTTCCCAAACTAAAGATTAAAACTTGCCATTGTACTCTCGTGAATTGGTGAACCTTTTTCAAAGAAGCCAGTCATATTGTGGTTATTGGTTTAAGTTCACTGTCGTTTTGCCTCGGTCTTGTTTTAATTGTAATTGTTTTTAGTGCATGCGCACTCGTTCCCAAGCAAGGCGTAATCGTCGAAGAAGCGTAGCTGAATTATATACTGTTGTCGAAGAGACAAAACCCGTTATCATGCCGGACGACGAGCCACCACCACCACCACCTCCACCCCGTTCCAATAATGGTGATCCAGCTCCTGATCTCCGAACGATGGAGGAGTTGTGTCAACCCACCATGCAAGGGAGGGGAGGACCCATTGCACCACTCACTATTGGAGCAACGGACTTTGGACTCAAGCACCACATGATCCAGCAAGTCCAGAATTCGTGTCAGTTCGACGGTTTACCCAGTGACGATGCAA
>LBNU01028146.1:6597-20991 GCA_014162995.1 Artemisia annua | reverse complement strand
GTTGCCAATTCCAACTAGATTTAGCCTTTTTCTTAGTGAATTCGCTAAGTGATGGCATGTTCTTAGGGTTATTGTTCACAACTAATGGGTCGGCTACATCATTCTTAGAAACTACACAAGGCATAAGTCCTAGCACAGATTTTGAAAGATTAGTGGGCCTAGATTTCCTGCCTGATGTACGTTTCTTAAAACGAGATAAAAGAGAATTCGCAACACATTTAGAATGATCACCAGATAACATACTCTTACGACAAAACACACATGAAGCATCAACATTCAAAGCATTTAAAGGTTCATCATTCGTTACACAACGATTAGGATTACAATTTGCCAAATCAGAATCTAAATCTAGTGCAAGATGAGTATTATTCAAAGTCCTAGGGTGTTCTTCTACTTCAGAGGCTTCTAGTGTTTCTCTTCTACGTTGCAAGATCCTATTCTTCCTTTTCATACGTTTATGCTTGGATCTGCTAACGCTATGAGTGGGAACTATTCCTGTAGAAGTGGAAGGATCCATATTAGACTTATGAGTGTGTTGTTCTACATTGGTCATGTCTACTGAGTACATTCCTGGTGCAATAACTTTAGTGTTGACAGATTTTCCTTTTTCAAGTTCACGTATTTTCTCTTTCAACTCAATGATAATGTGCATTTTATCTTGAATTTCACTGTCTAGCTTTCTGTTTGAATAGAGATAATTATCTCGACTTTTTTGCCAATAGTTTGTAACTTCTTGCAATTCTGCAATTTCCTTTTCATATTTTGAAATTTCACTTTTTAATTCCTCATTTTCTTTTTGAAAGGATGTGGAAGTTTTAAGACTTTGCAATTCTAATTCAAAATCCAGACTTTGGTTTTGACACCATTCAAGCTTTTTGCTGAGTTGGAAAATCTCATTTGAAAGTTTGTTTTGCACATCATCACTGTGTTTTCGGAGATTAACATTTTCATCTTTTAATGTCTCAATTTGTTTAGATAACAACTCAACATCATCATAGTGATCATCAACAAGCATAGAAGTACCAGATTCATAAAGAGAATTCATAATCACAGAAATTATATCAGCACTAAGAACATGTTCCAAGAGTCGATCAGCTTCTTTTTGTAAAAATTGATTTCGACGTTTTTGATTTAAAATCGCTTGTTCAGATTCTTGAAAAACATCTATCATGGTTTTGACTTCCCTGTTAAGTTCCTGTTCCCATTTCTTAGCATATGAATGCAAACGTTGAAGACTTGGAGTAAATTGAGTTTGTAACATTTCTCTTCTTTCTTTCGCAACAGGGGAAAGAAAGTTGGCAACAGTGAGTTCAGAATTTGTTAGGAATACGCTTTTTGTATAAGAAAGATTCGGTCACCCCAGATATGATTAAGCATTGTTTAGCTTGTAGTATTTACAATAGTTAGTTAAACGTAGTTTAGAAGTAGATTAGTTCGCGGAAGAAGGACAGGTCTTTACCCACTGTATACCTGATCCGCAGCCCAAGTGGCAAAACCCATGTACATATAAATACCCTCTCCATCCTTGGAGAGGGTAAGCCTTCTCATAATCTCATTTTCTTTTTTTTGGTTTTCTATCTATGGCTTCATCTCTTTCTCTCTCTAACTTTCTCTCTCTACATTTCTTTCTTTTCTTTCTTATGAATAACGAACCATAACCACATGTATGAGCGTGTTTATGATGTTATCTAGTGTTCTACAATTGGTATCAAGAGCCATGGTTACATCCTAGGGATTGTAGGACTTGTGGTGTATGGTTTGTTTTAGTTTCTACTAGTTTAGGAAGGTTTTACTCTTATTTGATCTTGTTCGTGGTGTTTCTTGTGTTTTTCTTGTACTTCTTGGATTAGAGGGGTTAGATTCATCTAGTTTATCAGTTGGTTTGGCTAGATCTTACGTTTGTGAAGTGTTCGAGTGATTTGGACCTCTTTCTTGGCAGCGGTTTTCTCCTCGGTAAAAGTTTTCTTAGCAGCGGTTAGTTTGGGGGTTTCAGCGGTTAGTGTCAGCGGTTAGTACAATTTGTCAGCGAACATAACGCTGTACTGTGTACTATTTCAGTGGTTTGCTATTAGCGGTTAGTTCAGTCTGTCCTAGTGTTCCAGCGGTTAGCTCCTCCAGCGGTTTTCTTTGTCAGCGGTTATCTTACCAGCGGTTACATAGTTAGCGGTTACCAGGCCAGCGGTTACCTTGTCAGCGGTTATCTTCTGTCAGCGGTTAGTTTTTGACCAGATTCTAGCGGTTTGACCAGATTCCAGCGGTTTGACCAGATTCTAGCGGTTTGACCAAAGTTGACTTTTTACGTTAAAACTTCAAACGGCCATAACTTTTGAACCGTAACTCCGTTTTCAGCGAAATACCTGTCAAAACGACCGGAACAGGCTGAATATTGTGAGGTTTCACCACGAAGTCGTGAAACGAATTTTTCGAGGCCCAAATCACCTCCGGAGTGAAGTTATTGAGGTTTTAAGTTTTCAGACCATAATTTCACCATTGCAACTTGCATCAACCAAACCAAATCACACCGCTGGTTGATAACTCACTGATAGGTGATCAAGTTGTTGTGAGTTGACAATACGCTGCAAGTTGAATAGTTCTGTGATTTGAGATTGGTTGCGATTTGAGTTGTTGCAACTTGTCCAATTACAATCTGACGTTGTGAGTTGATTCTTGCAATTTGACTAATTGTGATTTGACTTGGTATGATTTGACTCGTTGTGACTAACCTTAGATAACTTACTATACCTTGCAAAGTTTATCATCTCACACTCAATCACTAAAGTACTTAGCATCTTCTCACGGTTTTTTTCTTGATTTTGTAAAATCCCGCGAAAGAATCTATTTCTCGGTTTAAATCATAAAATTGTAAAATCCCGTGCACTTTCACAATCATGTCGACTAAGTCAGATTCTATCATCTCTGATATACTCAAATTGTACGACATGATGGATGACCATAAGATTTCCAAAGAAGTACAACAGACTACCGGTTTTGAATCTGGATCAACTACAATGGAATCCTCATGCTCGAGTTCTCAAGAGAAAGAGTTTCTTCAGCCACATAAATTGTTCAATAACGCAGAGAAAAGCTCCATAGAATGCTTACGACAACTTCATTCACACCTCTCGGTACTCTTAAAGGGAAATGGTTTCAAAAGGGGATTCGAACGTGCATTTGAAACACTCTTTGGTCAAGATGTTCAGACTTTCACAGACACAATGATTCTTTATTTAGATCAATTACAACAACAACTTGACCAAGAAGAATCTTCAAAAATTGGATCCATGGCTGCTCTTTGTGTGATTAACAAACAACTCCAAGTATTCTTTGATTCAAAATTCACTCTGGAGTATGACCATTACAGTGAGATGACTAAAAGGTGCTTTGCTGATCACACGGGAATTGAGGTTGACACATTCAGAGATACACTCATCCAACTCATGGGTGATGTTAAGGCGTTCATTGAGGAAAGAGCACAACACATATGTTTAGATGACGACAAAGTGAATGGATCTCTGGTACAATCATGTGATGGTATTGACGATTCGGGAAAATCTTTAGATGTTGGGTTAGGTGTCACGATGCGTAAAGGATCAGAGACTGATAAGCTTGTCACTACCAGCATTTCAGTGACTCTAGTCACCCATGGCATGGATGCTGATTTTAGACCGGTTAATGGACAAATGTCATGTGCTGAGGTATCCTTAACTGTTCAACAAAATGTGCTCTCTAATGAACGTCAGCATACTGATCAAATCAAACTCAATTATGACACAAATTTGTTGGAAAAGACTGATAGCAATACCATGTCTAATTCAACAAATATGAGTCATAAAGGGGGAGAAAGCGATCAGGATGCTGAACGTGATGACTTGTTAAGTTCTGTGTTTACGGCTGATGCTTTTAAATCAAATGACATGGTTGATAAAGAAGTTTTTAATGAACTTTCAAAAAGATTTTTACAGCTTGAAAAACATTGTATTTCTCTTGAAATTGTAATGCTACAAAAGGAAGAAAGTCTTCAGATTAACCAACCATGTAAAAATCCGGAACTTCCTAATTTCCGTGAATTCTTCATGATTAATGATTTGAAAGCTCAGCTAGAAACAAAGAACTTGACAATCAAAAACCTGAAAAACTGTATTACTGAATTGTGTGATATGTGTAATGAAGTTAAAGTTAAACATGTCTGTGCTGTAATTGAATTGGAACATAATGTGGCTTAACTACTTAAGGAAAATGAGTCTTTGAAAATGAATTGTAAAAATCTTAACGAGACAATCAAAGATATGAAAACTAAGAATCTTGAGGAAACGACCTCTTTGATTGGCAAAAATGATGAATTCAAAGCTCAACTTATGAATAAGGGTTTCACTATTACAGCATTAAAAAACGAATTGAGAAAAGCAACAGGCAATAGTGTGAACACTAACTTTGCAAAACCATCAATCTTGGGGAAACTAGGTTCACAATCGAATAGAAACCAATCAGTTGTTAGACAACCGACTGCGTATAGATCTGAACGACCAAAATTTTCAAAAACACGGTATGCCTCCCAAGTTGATGCGGAACAAGTTTTGACAAAACCAGTCACTCCACATTATTGGCCTAAGATTATTGCTTCTAGTCCTGCTAAACCTCAACATGTAGCTACTCCTGCTCCCAGCTCCTCTAGGATTAGTTCGAAAACAGAGTCAAAACCAAGCATTAAGATTCGAGATTCGTACAATATAAATGACTTGAATAAGAACAATGATCTAGAGAAGGCTAGGAAAAGGGCACTACTTCATAAGGATGGTATCTTAGGCTCACAACCTCGTATGGTGCCTCCTTGTTTATTGAGGAACATTGCTAAGGTGCAACCTGCTGAGTCTAGGAGTTATAGTAAGTCATCTAGAATGCATATGAAGCAAAACAAACCTAAAACTGCTCCTAGGTGGATACCAACTGCTAAATCTTTTGAGACTAGGAATATCGATAAGCCTTCTACTATGCATAAGAAGCTTATTGATCCTAGACCTGGCCATAAGTGGATTCCAACTAGTAGAATTTTTAAGAATATTGGACTTAAGTGGATACCTACTGGAAAGGTGTTCACTGATGGCAAAACCATGGTTGAACGTGAAACCCCCAAGGGATTGGATACTGTTTTCACTAACCAATATATATGCAATCAAGTTCATGATGTTAGTGCAGGTAGTCCTTACTCAGTTGTAGGAACATCAATCATTCACTATATGAGAAAACTCAAAGTCTGTAGGCCTAAAGCTATCATTTCTCTAGCTTCAAGAGTTTTGGAATGTCGATGTTGATGCATGTGCATTATGACGTCTGAATACATCAGTTCAGGCCTCATTCTTCAAAGACTATGACGTTTGAACACCGCAGATCAAGCCTTGTTCTTCAATGTCATCATTATGGTGTCTGCTGACAACACTTCAGGCCCTGTTCATCAATGAAAAGAAAGGTGTACGATTCAGTGCGCCTTATCTTCGGAAGAAGAGAAATCTTCTTGGTTTTTGATCATCTTCAACAACATGCTTCATGCTCTCTCCATGTTCGTTCATTCATCAAGTGGATCTACCTTTCTTTGATCGAATTCTTATACACTTGGTCAATCAAAAATTACAAACTCGTTTGCAATTTTTGAGGGGGAGAAGGGTGAATGAAAGACATGATTGATAGTATTTTTCATTCACTTGCTACTCGGGTGAATGAAATACTTGATTGATAGTATTTTCATTCACTTGCTACTCAATCAAAAATGGTAAACTTCATATGAAATTTTTGAGTGTATGCTTATTCACTTACTTTGGATGCAATTTTTTATTTTTGTGCTTATTCAATCAAAAATGGTAAACTAAGTGTGAATAAACTACATGATTAAGTGTATTTTTATTCACTTACTACATGATGTTTGATGCTTGAAGAATGGTCATTCGACTCTCCTCAGACACCTAATGCTCCATTTATTAAGAATGACTGGGATTTATGTTTGATGAATACTTCCAAGCTTCAACGAATGGTGAACATCTAGTTTCTGAAGCTCCTTCTTCGGTTTCTGTTGGCTCTTGGTTCATCTTCTTTCATCTCCATTGAGCTAGATGCACTAGGTTGAAGTATTTCTCAGAAGACTCACGAAACCCAATCTCCAGTTATTCTTCAAGGTGTTGATAATGACTATCATGATAATGAAGCTGCACATGAATAATGATCCGTCTTCTGGTATTCCTTTCCCAAAACCGGACTCTAAAGAATCCCCTTCTTCACGGATTGTTGTTCCTTCTAATGTGCACTCTATAAATCAACCACAAGAATGTAAAGAAAATGTCGGCTAAGATTTTGGAAATGGAATGTTAAGTGATCACAAGAGTTTACTTGGTATTGTTTATTTGAGATTTTAGTGAAATTTTATGGGTATGTGTACTTAGTATCTTCGGGATCCTTGTTCAAGCCTTTAATCTCTACATTGACGATGACTTGGGTATCTAGTTATTTTGGTAAATCTTCTCTTCTGTTGCCACAAAATAACTATCACATTCAGTGTCACAACTCACACGAAGTTGTCGGTATTCAAGAGGTGATGTACGTCTTATACTCGATGGTTGGATGGTTGAAGAGTATAGAATACTTAGGGATTGGATGCATGAAGTCTCTACAGCGCTCTTTGTCATACAATGGTGCAAGTTTAAGTCACAAAAACGGGGAATTCTACTTCATCTTCAAGTTGGGAATATCGGGTTTACTTCACAAAGTCGTCTTAGCAATAGCCGACTTTTCATAAGGGTTGATAAGATAGTCATAAGAGAGTTTTTCTGTAGCAGTTGATTCTCACAGGATACATCTAAGCATATGTTGTTCTTCTCACAAAATTTCAAGTTGTATGTGCATATAATGTGTGGCTGATTCTGAAGTATCAAAAATAGCAAAGGGGAAGGAGACATAGATCGGAATGCACAACGAGTACACGTGATGAGCTTTATACTTCTTCCTAACTGAAGTTATCCCAGAAAGTTAAATATCATCACCGCAGAGAAGATCAATGTTCTAACTCGTTCTTTTGGTGTATTATTCCACCTACGTGGGGGAAGAGATGTAAGAAACAGTTTCTGATGATAAAAGAGGTACAAGTGTGCTTCAGGTTTTTGAGCTTCATAGAATGAGACTGATTGCATCATTTCAACTACTTGGGGGAAGTGGTCTCCGGATACTTTTCGTACGCATTACTCCAGCCTTTCAGCTGGAAGAAAGATGAGAAGAACTATTCAAGCGTGAGATGATACTTTGCTAAGCTACCAAAGCTTTATAATGAGGAGGCTATAATTCGACGATTTGGTGGTGCCTAGTGATTAACTCAGCTGTGAGATTCTAGTGATTTGTTAACTACTTGCGCTTGGTGAATTGTTGTAAATTAACTCATTTCGATTAGTCTGATTGTAATTTGACGTTGTGAGTTAATCCTTATGACTTGGCTCATTACAATCAGATCTATTGTAACTTGACTTGTCGCAACTTGATACTTAGTGCAGATTGTGACTTATCCAAGATCTCACTCTAAGTCATAATTGCATATCACATCTTTCGGTTTCTTTTGTTGATTTTAGTAAAATCCTGTGAGAGAATCAATCTCTCGGTTTAAGTCACAAGAGTTGTAAAACTCCGCTTAAGATTATTTCATGGCATCTACAGCTTCAGGAACCTCAAAAGCTTTGGTGGTGAAGGTTTAAGATATATTGACTACAGACTTCTTCAACGTACTGAACTACTCTCTAAATTTGGTACTCATGTCAACATCTGCTTAAACTAATCAGAGATGTCTCAGGGCTCGAGAATTTAGTGAATTAGTTTATCGGGACAATTAGATTCGGTAATTACCATTTTGACAGTCAAGATCTGGAATGGTTAAAAGCTAAAGCCGTTATTGAATTCTTCGTTGGTTATGATTCAGATCTTAGGGATACCGAATCTACATCAGACGAACCCAACAAATATTGGAAACCGTTCACGTCACATTTTATGAGCTGACTGAGCCAATGGCTTCTGCACACATCAGTGTAGGACCCGCGTCTAAACTTTTTTCCTATGAACCAACCAGTTCAGTTACAGTATCCCACTCCTGCATATACCTTATGTACCATCTACCGATAAGGATTTGGAGATCTCGGCTAATCAAATGGTTGATGAATACTTTGAGCCGCCAATTGGTGATATACCGGTACCACCAGCCATCGCAGCTCATGTTCCATATGATTCAAAATGGTTCATCTTGTCCTGTTTCAATAGCTCAAGACGCTCCATCAGCAAGTCATTCATCAATATCATCATACTTTTAATCTCCTTTAGTACATCAAGGTACTGCAGTCGACGAATCGTTTGAAGTAAATCCATCTGCTCCACCTGATGTTGCTCCGTTCAAAGACACNATGTTCCATATGATTCAAAATGGTTCATCTTGTCCTGTTTCAATAGCTCAAGACGCTCCATCAGCAAGTCATTCATCAATATCATCATACTTTTAATCTCCTTTAGTACATCAAGGTACTGCAGTCGACGAATCGTTTGAAGTAAATCCATCTGCTCCACCTGATGTTGCTCCGTTCAAAGACACATTTGCTCCTGAATCTTCTTCTAAAGCTTCTTCTTCAGGAGATCTTAACACTAGCACATCATTCTCCTACCCACAACCACATGATCTTCACTATAATGGGAATCCTTCTCAACCGGTGTCCACACGATGTGATCTGGACACACATGCCTTGTGGTGCTTTCATAATTCCATACTATCCAAAGTCGAGCCTAATGATTTTAAGATTGTTTTATCAGACGAATGTTGGTTTAATGCGATACAAGAAGAAAGATATGAATTCTATCAACTTTAAGTATGAGAATTGGCACCGTCTCCAGACTGTGCAATGATTATAGCTCTTAGATGGATCCTTAAAGTGAAATCTGACGAGCATGATGACGTTCTGAATACAAGGCAAGGGTTGCTGCTAAGGGTTATCATCAAAACCTCTCCAGTGGTGTGGTGGAACTTCACTTCGCAAGGACAAAGTTTCAGCTGGCAGATTTCTTCACTAAGGCACTTCCTGGAGAACGGTTTCGATTTATTCTCTAGTAACTTGGTTTGGAGAGTCTCATGCTAGTATCACTCAAAAGTCTTCAGGAAGGGAATGAGGAGTAATGGATTCGCTTCAAATATCCTTTTATATAATATAAAACCCAGAAAAGAAAAAATACAAAAATATAAAACCTATAAAAAAAACCATAAAAATCAGAAAAACACAAAAAAAATACCAAAAATAGTTTGTCTCTTAGGCATGTCTTCTGACATCGATAACATTTACGGTTCTAGAAGTTCAAAATGTTTTCAAAACATGCCTTTATAGCTTGCAGCTATTTCGGACTGCAACCCGTTCTTAAAATTATGGCTTGCAGTTACTTCAGACTGTAACCCGCGCTTAAATTATGGTTTGCTATTACTTCAGATAGCAACCCGGTTTTCAAAATCCGTGAAAAACAAGTTACCATGCTTTCACTGTGTGCGGATTATCCGAAAAGTTGTACGCTTCAGTGCAACCTTTCTAATAAAAGAAGAGAAGTCTTCTTTTCCCAAAATATCTTTCTTCTAAAATTCTTCAAAAGAGATTTTGTGGTGTACAAGGTGGCCATCGGTCTTAAATTTTCTCGAATACATTACCGCTCACATTAATAGCTATTAAACGTTAAAATTGTAAAAGGGTCATTAATTGAGGGGGGGCGTATTTGCTCAAAATTTCTGTACCTTTAAAAACTTTGTGCACCAGCAACAGTGAAAAACCGAAAAGTATCTCAAAATCAGTAAACGTTTAAAACGTATCACATTTCTCTCCAAAGCTTCTTCGAAAATCATTTAAATCAATTGGGATCACAAAATCTCAAAAGATTTGAAATTTTATGATCGGGGGAGAGAATGTGATTTAAAAATGAAAACTGATTTAAATGTGATGTTTTTGGAACTTAAAAGGATGTTTTTGGACTTAGGAGAATGCTCCCGTATGTGCTAAAATTTTAAAGATTTTGGATTTTAATCAAAGCACTTATTGAGGGGGAGCAAGTGAATAAATGTGATGTTTTTGGACTTAAAAAGATGTTTTGGACTCAAAAGAACGCTCCCGTATGTGCTAAAATTTTTAAAGATTTTGAATTTTAATCAAAGCACATATTAAGGGGGAGCAAGTGATTGAAAATGATGAATAAACGATCTCGAATGTAAGCTCACCCGTATGTGCCAAAGTTTTAAAAAACTTTCAAATATTGATTCAATCAATGTGCACATATTGAGGGGGAGCAAGTGGCTAAGAGTCTTTCGCGTGTTTTTTACAAAACCAAGAAGAAACCGTGAAATGATTATGACTCAGAATTTGACTCATGAATTGACGAAACATGAAAAGTCGTGAATCGAAAAGACTTGTCCTGGCCGGGTAATAATTTCAGGCTGGTCTAACCAGTGATGTAAACGTGTCTCGAAGAGGACTAGTCCAAGTAGAAAGTACCGTTTCGAGAAACTCTTCTTAGATATATATTTGACGGGTCTAACTTCCTTTTTAAGGAATGTTAACAACTTCAAGTTAGTTATTAGGGCTAGTTATCACCTAAAAGCTGATAATGGATCCCTTTAACTAAGCAACGTAAAGGTGTCCCTCGGGTATATGTCTATTAAGAGCCGATCAATTCAAATAAGTGCAACTCACCCCGACATGTGCAAATTTCTTTCTTTACCTATGAGCACATGTTGAGGGGGAGCATTTGAAAAATGATAAAACTCTCAAAGTGTTAACAAAATGTGTTTCTTAATCATAAACACTTTGAGAGAATTTTAAACGAATTTGGTTATGTGAAGATTGTGGAAAGATACCAAAAGACCGACCAATTTACTTTAAATGCATGGATTTATAAGGATGGTAAGGTTAGGTATTTGTTCCCATGATCCACCAGAACCGGAGGGATCTTCCCAGGGACAATACAATAGATAGATTAGAAGTCCTTAGGAATGATTGAAAAAAGGAGAAAAGTGAGAAAGGGAAGAGTGCTGACTGAGATTGAGCTAGGACTGGAACAAACCCAACAAGGTTCTAGTAATGAAGTCTCGTTAAGCACTGAAGGGGTTGAAGAATTAAAAAGAAATGAAATGAGAAAGGGTGAAAAGAAATAGCCCTCCAATTATTCAACCTTAGGGCAGACACCGGGTTCAATTCATATGCTACTGATTGTTGCCAAGGTAACATCGGTATTGAAGATAAAGACGTCACGGACCCAGTGACGCACTGCACTAAACCTTCCAGCCACTCAAGTTCTCTTAAAAGAGCTTGTTTCATTCTCACGGGGAACCGATGTAAACTATCGACTAGTCTCTTAGAGCTAGTTGATATTGAAACAGGAGACCCCTCCCTAGTCTCCGAATAGGATAACCAATGTGCACTTATCGAGTCTAGAGCCAAGAGATGCATCAAAAGATCTCATAGGAACACTTGATACTTCTACACTGGTTGTTCAACATTAAGGACACCAGATGTAATATTTTGAGTCCTACGCAGATCTTAGCAATCTTCCAAGAACACTTATGAGGGAATATACTCATGTATTTCCCAATGATTGAGTGGAAATTACTGCCAGGGTCAACATCATACAGCCCTGACAGCAGGTCACTTTGGTAATCACTTGTGGGTTACGCTTAGTGTGTACGGTGGTGTTCCAAAAGGTCTACAGTCGTGGGGTGATCTCCAGCGACTCACCTAATCGTTGGTGTACTTCGGTATGTCAGTGAAAGCCCTTTCGGGGGCATCCGATTAGGAACGGCCTTGGTAAGGATTAGAAAAAGTCTTCACACTATGCTGTTGACAATCTCAAAGTCCGAACTTGTAAGTGCCGGTATGTTTATTACTAACCAAGTTTCATGCAGCTCAACATACCAAACTTACCATGTTCACCACCATCACTCAAGGTCCACATGCTCATGCCAACATCTACAAGGAGTCGTCAGAACTTTTCAACCGTGAAGATCTACTCAACAAAGATGTATGAGCATGTTGGAAGGCGTAATCACACCAAAGACAAAGAAGTTGATGATTGATACCGATTGCTGAAAAGATGCAGATTCATCATCTCATGCTTACACTTCAACATCATAACTCAAGATATCATGATCAAGGAATGGGCTTCGACTATGCTTCCACAACTCTGATGCAGAAGATCATGATCCAGAAAAGTGTAAGCATGACATCACAAAGACAATCACAACATCACAAAGAGACACATACACTCAAAGATGACTTGAAGCTAATTATATGGATGAAGAACGAAGAGTAAAGTCAAAAGATCATCATATACATCAAGGAAGTCATCTTGATTCGTTTATCAATGAAGAATCAACAACTACGAGCTACAAAAGAATCTACAAAGATCTTAATGCAAGAATTCAAGAATTTTTCAGGGGTGACCTCCCTTAGGGGGAGATTGTTAGGAATACGCTTTTTGTATAAGAAAGATTCGGTCACCCCAGATATGATTAAGCATTGTTTAGCTCGTAGTATTTACAATAGTTAGTTAAACGTAGTTTAGAAGTAGATTAGTTCGCGGAAGAAGGATGGGTCTTTACCCACTGTAAACCTGATCCGCAGCACAAGTGGCACGCCCAAGTGACAAAACCCATGTACATATAAATACCCTCTCCATCCTTGGAGAGGGTAAGCCTTCTCATAATCTCATTTTCTTTTTTTTGGTTTTCTCTCTAAGGCTTCATCTCTTTCTCTCTCTAACTTTCTCTCTCTACATTTTTTTCTTTTCTTTCTTATGAATAACGAACCATAACCACATGTATGAGCGTGTTTGTGATGTTATCTAGTGTTCTACAGAATTCTTTTCAACAGCATATTCCATTGATTGGATCTCAGTTGTGAAAGATTTATAGTACTGAAATAAAGTAGAGTCAGTTAACATGCTTAGCTTCTTTTGTAAATCGTTGTTTTTTTGAAGTATTGTCTCTAAACATGTTTCCTTATCTGCTTTTGCTTTGAAAAAATTGAGTTATGATTTACAATGCTCAAGTGCTCTTGTTAATTCAACGTTTTTGTCTCTCAACCTTGCATTCAGTGCTTGACACTGGATATTTCGATTTTGGCTGGTCATAAGTAACATTCTCCATTCGGAGTCTGAATCAGACAAAAGCTCGTGTTGTTCAAGTTGATCATTGTTATCTTGTGCAGTTGATATAATTGTTTCATCAAATGTAACAACTGGGTTTATTGGATTATCATCAAATAAAACCACTGTGGACATTTGATCAGTTATATGAGTAGATAACATAGAATCAGATTGAACAACTTGTTCATTGTCTGAGATAGAATTAGATGGAGAACCACTGTCATGTATCAGGCATGGATAAGAGTCATTTTCTTGATACTGAGCATTAGTGTCATAAATTGGACTGGAATTACTTACCTGGAGTTCATGTGTGTCAGCCATTAGCAGCATATCAACAGTTCCATCTGAGTTATCCATGACAGGAGCATAAGAGGCGGTGTTTGTCACTGTATGATCATTATCAGTAGTGGAGTTGCCAGCTTCGTTGTGAAGTGCCGAGAGATATGCATGCAGATAGTATGTACTTCCATGAGATCTTCCAGATGTTGTTTCCACATGAGTAGTATCATCTTCCAGCTTGAACAAATTTGTCAGACGCGATTCCAGATAGCTATAAAGAGTGATTTGTGGAGCAGGGAGGATGCTTTTCATGAATTTCCTTTGGAGACAATACTGTAGAAGCTGATTCATTCGTAGGCCATTGTGTGACTGATGCATGACTTCAAGATGTTTCCACATTTCATGAGCACTAGCTTCAAAATCCAAGGTAGAATAGATGAAATTTGGAAGACCTAGAGTGATGTACCAACTTGCTTTGTAGTTAGCAACATGTTGGTTTAGGTCATGGCCAGTCAAAGTATCTTTGGTTTGTAGTTCAATGAAGCCTGTTGAGTCAGCAATGAATTTCATTTGATATGGTCCTTGAAGAATTGATTTCAGTATGAGATCAGCGTGTGGACGATCAGCAACCCATTGTAAGAATCGTCGTTTCCAAGTAGTGTAGTGTAACACCTGGTACTTTTCCTAAAACCTATTTCTACCCAAACTTCTATTTTCGTACCTGAGATACTTTTAAATTTTTAATGCATGTTAAATTGGGCTTGAGAAGCGTGAGATTATATTGGAAACGAGAATTTATTCCTTGATTGACTCAGCACAACCTAGAAAACTCGAATTGTATTGCATTTGCCAAATTATTTGATTTATTTTGAGTTTGAGAAAAACTCTGAAGTTTATGCTTGATTTTATTGGAAAAATTATTTCGTGAACAATGGC
>LBNU01028144.1:0-22183 GCA_014162995.1 Artemisia annua | reverse complement strand
TTCTTCTTTCTTTTCTCTCGTTTTTCAAATGCATGTACACTACCTTCATCAACACTTTGGTTTATCAAAAATTTCTCAATTTTCATACCAAGTGTTGAGGGGGAGAAAATGTTCTTCAAAATTCAAAAATTGTTCAAACGCGTGTACTTGCATATTTCAAAAGTTATGATGTTAGGTGGATTTCGAGACTTAGGGTTTGCGTACGAATTGGGTTTTCTTTATTGAGTGATATTGTGTTTGATTTTATTGGTGGGATATGTTTGTTAGAGTAGTTGTAACATGTTTATAATCGTCAATTGCTTTAATTATCTCGTATGCATGTTTTTCGATAATTAGGGTTTATGTGTGATTTGGGCGTTTTCATATTTGTGATTTAGGGCCTAATTAAACTGTTAATACGTGTTCATGTATGTGTTAATTGATGTATTCCATGGGAATTTCTACATGATCTCTCGTTAAAAATGTTCTAGATAATTTTTAGGGCTCGTTAGTTTTCGAGATCTTTTGTATGTAACATTGATGTGTTTCTAATTGTTGTTTCACACTCAATTCACAGGTATTCTTTCAAGGATAAAACATTTCAACGAAAACGTATGTCCACAAAGATTTTGAAAATTCTTGTATAAGAATTTTTCGAGAAAAATTTATCGAGATCTTTTCTCGATAATTTTATCGAGATCTTTCGAAATTTTTTCGAGAAATCTCCTTAACAATAGTTATCGAGATCTCTTTGAAAATTTTCGAAATCTCTCAACAAAATTATCGAGATCTTAAGATTTTCGAGATCCTTAATTATCGAGATCTTTCAAAATTTTCGAGAACATATGAGACCATGTTATCGAGAAACTTGGCTAAGAATTATCGAGAACCTTTGTTCATCAAGTTTTCGAGATCTTTCTTATAGAAATTATCGAGATCTTTCTTGCACAAAAGTTATCGAGATCTTCCTTAGTAATAGTTATCGAGAACATTGTTTGTCATATTTTCGAGATCATGGTTAACATATTTTTTTTGAGAATTCTCATGAATTGTAACTTTTCGAAAACATGTATAATGAATGAATCCTCATGAATGTGTATGATGTTTGTGTTGTAATAAGGTTTATTAATTTGTGATTGTGTGGTATTTATGTACATGAAATTATTAGACGTTTGTGCTTTAAATGTTTAACTGCTATGTCTTATTAGATACATGTTTATTGATAATACTGTCACTAATCACATATTAATTAACTGGACCATAAATGCAACATGTAACTTATACGTCTTTGAATTTCAAACATGGATGAAGACTAATGACTAACGAATTTGGATGTTTGATTTCATGACTTTACATTTACAGAACACAATGGCTCAACACAATGAATCTGTCCCAGAACAAACTCTACCACTTCTCACACTTGGTGAAATTGTCCCAGCAGACTACAACGTTATCATTGACCAAAACAATCCACGCATAGACTTCAACAGACTTAGTATTCCAGAAGATACGTGCAAGATTGTTAAAGACATACTGCTAGCTCATCCCTGCAAACCAATGCTCACAAAGTCTACATCAGTACCGATCTTCTATATTCATCAGTTCTGGTACACTGCTCGGGCTAACTTGGATGATATATCATTCACTGTCCAGCTGGATCGTCAAGAATACACAGTAGACCTTGATGTTCTTCGAACCGTTCTCATGTTACCGACACCCAATGAGTTTCATCCTATGTTAACTGAACTTGAAATCCTGGATTACTTCATTGATCTAGGATACGATGTTCAAGATCATCAACCACTCAACAGACTATCGAAGTTCAACGTCAAATATCTACCACAACCATGGAGAACGTTCTACATGTTGATAGTCAGATCAATTGCTGGAAGGAGAAGTGGTCACGAGCATCCACGATTGGAGCACCTGCAAGTATTTTGGGGAATGATGAGCATGAAACCGATTGACTTTGCAAGATCCATAATGAGCGACACGATCCACCACATTCAGACTGACCGTGAGAGGACCGTGATTCCGTTCGTTAGGTTCACAAAGATGCTTATCGAACACTTCTGTGAGAAAACACCTGATTACATCAAGAGAATGCATGACCGCACAGAACCCAAAGACATCTACAACAAAGACTTCAGGATCTCCTTCGTCAAAACCATCAGGTTCGTTCCAAGCACGAAAGGAATCAGAATCCCAGACCACTTTCTGGATGAAGAGATTCGAAAGACACAAAACATCAAGATTTATGATTCTATACTTATCTATACACGAATACATAACAGTTATCTAGTAAGCAGTGGTAATAATATGTACTAGCAGTGGTAATGAGTTTCCACTGCTAGTGCATTCTTCAGCAGTGTCTTCCACAAGCCTATCAGTGGTAACTGTTAGCTTTATTCCCAACAAAGTCTAAGCACATTGATCTCCGTTATCACTTCATCAAGGAGCATGTTGAAAAGGGTACAATAGAGTTATATTTCGTGGGTACTGAACACCAACTGGCAGATTTGTTCACAAAACCTTTAGCTCCCTCAAGGTTTGCTGAACTAGTCCACTGGATTGGTATGCGGTGTTTGACTCCAGATGATCTAAAATCTTTTCTTGAAAACAATTAACTGAGTCAAATACCAAAACTATCTTTGTAAATATTTATCAAAAACAAAAATACAAAATCAAAAAATCTTTAAAAATACCAAAAAGATTTTACATTTTTTAAGTTTTATTTCTATTTTTTTTCTTCTTTCTTTTCTCTCGTTTTTCAAATGCATGTACACTACCTTCATCAACACTTTGGTTTATCAAAAATTTCTCAATTTTCATACCAAGTGTTGAGGGGGAGAAAATGTTCTTCAAAATTCAAAAATTGTTCAAACGCGTGTACTTGCATATTTCAAAAGTTATGATGTTATCTTGTTATAATGGTGGAACATCACAGGTTATCCCTCGTATCATTCTTCACTTTCCTCATTTCTTTTTTTAGCTTAGTATGTCTTCGGTATTATCGGTCGTTACATTAAATCGTTATTTATTAAAGTTTTGGACCTATTAAATGATTGTCGTGTAGTCTAGGGACCATTCTTGCCAAAATGGAAAAAGCTTCAAAAACATAACTTAAACAAACACCCCCCCCCCTGTTTTTTCTCATTATAATAAAAAAAAATCAAAAATAAACACTCCCTTTTCAATCTCACGGCCAAAATCCAAAACGCATATTCGTCCTTCAAACCTTCAATCCGTAAGTGTTTTTATGATCTATGGCATAATCAAAAACTTGGTTTTTAACGAATTACGTTTTTAACGGCTAGATTTTTCACAATTACGTTTTCGAAATCTAGGGTTTCGCTAAATTCGAATAAACATGATTTACGTGTTTTTTGCTTAATGTTTCATAGGGCTTTTGATGTTACACGTATCCTAATCATGCTAGAAACGTTTAATCATAACACTAATCATGTTTAGGTGGATTTCGAAACTTAGGGTTTTAGTACGAATTGGGTTTTCTAGTTTGAGTGTATTTGAGTTTGATTTTAATGTTCGGATATGTTTGTTAGAGTAGTTATATCATGTATATGCTTGTTAATTGCTTTAATTTTCTTGTTTACATGATTTAGACGATTAGGGTTTTTCGTTCGAATTGGGGTTTTTCATGTGTGTGTTCTTGAGCCTAATTAAACTGCTTACATGTGTTCTAACAAGTGTTAATTGATGTATTCCATGGGTATTTCAACATGATCTCTCATAAATTATGTTCTAGATAATTTAGGGTGATAGACAGTTTTCGAGATCTTTCGTATGAACCTTGATGTGATTCTAACTGTTGTTTTCATACTCTATTCATCAGGTTTCATTCAAGGAATCCATCATTTCTAAGAAAACGTAGGTCTTCAAAGATTTCGAAAATTCTTGTATAAGAATTTTTCGAGAAAAATTTTCGAGATCTTTTCTTGATAATTTTATCGAGATCTTTCAAAATTTTCGAGAACATATGAGAATGTGTTATCGAGAACTTTTGCTCAAGTTATCGAGAACTTTTGGTCATCAAGTTTTCGAGATCTTTCTTACAAAAATTATCGAGATCATACTTGTACAAAAGTTATCGAGAACTTCCTAAGTAATAGTTATCGAGAACTTTATTTGTCATATTTTTGAGATCATACTTAACATTTTTTGAGAATTCTCATGAATTGTAACTTTTCGAAAACATGTATAATGAATGAATCCTCATGAATGTGTATGATGTTTGTGTTGTAATAAGGTTTATTAATTTGTGATTGTGTGGTATTTATGTACATGAAATTATTAGACGTTTGTGCTTTAAATGTTTAATTGCTATGTCTTATTAGATTCATGTTAATTGATAATACTGTCACTAATCTCATATTAATTAACTGGACCATAAATGCAACATGTAACTTATACGTCTTTGAATTTCAAACATGGATGAAGACTAATGACTAACGAATCTGGATGTTTGATTTCATGACTTTACATTTACAGAACACAATGGCTCAACACAATGAATCTGTCCCAGAACAAACTCTACCACTACTCACACTTGGTGAAATTGTCCCAGCAGACTACAACGTAATCATAGACCAAAACAATCCACGCATTGACTTCAACAAACTCAGTATTCCAGAAGATACATGCAAGATTGTCAAGGACATACTGCTAGCTCATCCGTGCAAACCTATGCTCACTAAGTCTACATCAGTACCAATCTTCTACATTCATCAGTTCTGGTACACTGCTCGGGCTAACTTGGACGATATTTCATTCACTGTCACGCTGGATCGTCAGGAATACACAGTAGATCTTGATGTTCTTCGAACCGTTCTTATGTTACCGACACCCAATGAGTTTCATCCTATGTTGACCGAACTTGAAATCCTGGATTACTTCATTGATCTAGGATACGATGTTCCAGATAATCAATCACTCACCAGACTATCAAAGTTCAACGTCAAATATCTGCCACAACCATGGAGAACCTTCTACATGTTGATAGTCAGATCTATTGCTGGAAGAAGGAGTGGTCACGAGCATCCACGATTGGAGCACCTGCAAGTATTTTGGGGAATGATGAGCATGAAACCGATTGACTTCGCCAGATCCATAATGAGCGACATGATCCATCACATTCAGACTGACCGTGAGAGGACCGTGATTCCGTTCGTTAGGTTCACAAAGATGCTTATCGAACACTTCTGTGAGAAAACACCTGATTACATCAAGAGAATGCATGACCGCACAGAACCCAAAGACATCTACAACAAAGACTTCAGGATCTCCTTCGTCAAAACCATCAGGTTCGTTCCAAGCACGAAAGGAATCAGAATCCCAGACCACTTTCTGGATGAAGAGATTCGAAAGACACAAAACATCAAGATTTATGATAAAGCCTTTCAAGCTGGGCAAGTTAGTCACATTGGTGAAGAAGAACCAGCTTCCATTGTTCAAACCCGAATCAGAATAGGTGGCAAGTCAGGAAGTACAAGCAGTACCACAACTTCCCAACAATCTAAGACTGTACCGAAACCACCCACCAGACCAAAGAGGAAAGCTGCACCAAAACAGATTCCTCAAGATGAACCGTCAGCTTCATCATCAGAAACAGAAACTGAATCTGAATTCGGTTCTGAATCAGATGACGAAGAAGACTTTGAAAGAAGAACTAAAGCACAGGATGATGAAGAGGAGTTTCCTGGACTCGAACTTGCTAAACAAATAAGCAAGGAAACTTCTCAGAAGGAACAAAAGAAAAGAACAGGGATCACCATTAATGAACCCAGTGGTGATTTTCATGATGAAGAAGAAGCAAATGAGCCAGTTGGTGAACCACTAGTCGACAAACGCAAACTAAAAAGCGTTATTGTCGATTCTAGAGCAGAAGAAAAGCAGCATTTGAAAGAACTAAGAGAAGCTGCACTCCTCAATCTCCAACATCCACAGCCTCATCAACGATCGCTCAACATAGAGGCACAAGAGGGTGGCTCAAGTAGCACTGTAGTTCCTCCTTCATCACAGACTGAAACCGAACAACGTGATCCAGAAGGGAACATTATTATGAAGGAAGCTGCAGAGGATGATGCTGAGAAAGAGCAGACTGAGTTCATCACACCTGAGTTCATTGATTAGGTTCAAAGGGAAGAAGAACTGAAAAAGAAAGCAAGTGAGGAGTCTGAAAAATTGATTAGTGATGTACAAAACGAAGAATTCTTTGACACCGATCAATTCATCAACACACAATCTCATTCATCTTCAAAGGATCCTCCGATTCCCTCAGGCACACCTCCAAGGGATCCTTCACCTCCTCCATCAGAACCTGACCACGAATCATCTTCATCATCATCACATCATTCATCTCCACCACCAACAAAGAAAACATCAAAAGGCAAATCAATCAGGAAGAAGAAGGGAAGCAAATCATCTTTGACAGCATCCCAAAGGATCAGACGAGCTGTTGCTATGGCTAGGCAAAAGAAGAAGGAGACACAACCTCAAGATGGAGACCTTAAAGACCAAGTTCAAAAGCTCTCAAAACAGGTCAAAACCTTGAATACTCAAGTCAAGGATCTCCAAGACTCTACGGGATTGGTTCAAAAGCTACTTCAAGCAGATATGAGCAGGATGATCAATGAATACACTGCCGAATACCTTAACGAAAATCTTGCTGCAATTGCTCAACCAGCAGTGTCAGAACTTCTTGAGCCAATTCGTTCAGAGTTGAATACCAGGATCAAGCATAGCATTCAACGCATGCTTCAGTCTACTCCTTTCTACCTCCGCACAGACAGGGCTCCTCCATCACCAACTGAACTTTCAACCGAACAACTACAAGCCCTGTTAGCTGCTAAGCTCAGAAATAAGGAAGACAAGACTCCTGAAGAATCAACAATGTTTGAGGCACTCCAAACTATTGCCTCAAAAGAGTCATGCAAGGAAGCCGCTGGCAAACACAAAAGACAAAGGAAGGATGATGATCCTGATGCCGATCCCAAAAGCAAGAAATCAAAGACATCAGAAGGACCATCGTCTTCTCATAAGCCAAAGAAGACTTCCAAGACTCCACCATCAAAGCAACATGCACCTGCATCAGGCTCCGGTCCAACTCAGTCAGAAGAGCCATTTATGCTTCAACCAACTGACATTCAGGAAGAACCCGAATCATCAATCCCCGAATCACAAATTCCCGAATTTCAAGCTGGTCCATCATCAACTACAAAGACCAAAGAGAAAAGGAAATCCACAAAGTCAAAGAAGAAGAAGAAGAAGTCTACTCCTTTCTCATGGTTAGATGTGGAAGAAGCTCCTCAATCTGATTGGTTGACCGAGATGATCAAAGCACAACCACCACTTGAAGCCGAAGAACCACTGCCTGGAAATACTTTGCAGATGACTCAAAGTATCATGACGGAACTTCAAGTTGAAAGGTTGACCAAAGCTGAACTGAAAAGGATCAACCGTGAAGCTATGGACTTTCTGAAGAAGAGATCAGGGAATAAAGTTGAACTCGAATACCACATGGAGAACATTGCCTGCGCACTATCTGGCACGTTCGACTGGCTCAACCCTGAATCCAACATCGACACGGAGAAGAAAGACAAGACTCCCTACTTCACTGACTGGACAAAACCATTGCCTCTTCTAGGCTTTCCTGAGAAACCCAAGATTCCGTACCGACACTTCTTCAACAACGACCTCAGATACCTTCAACACGCTCACGAAACTTCCAAGGAACGATATGCATCTTCACTGACGATTTCCGTTCCAGCAGCCAGATACGAACTACCTGACATTGAAGAGACTGCACCAATTTTCTGCAAATCAGTTGTCAACTACAACAAAGAAGCTCTTCTCGGTATTCAACACTGGCCTGAGAAACGAAAACTCGGCTACACTCACAGATTACATCTCAAGTCAAGTGAAAATGTGAAGCAACCGCTTCGTATCGTTGCAATCATGGAAATCGTTGAAGATAGAAGATTCAACTACACTTTCATGAAAGAAATCATCGTCAAGAGACTGGATGAGAAGCGATACAAGTTTTGTGAAGCAGACTTCCCAGATCTGAACCTGAATGACATCGAAGACATGTATTTGCTAAAGGTTCAAGGAAAGATGCTCAACTTCGAAAAAGAAACACAATACAACTTCATCGCGTCTCTACTACTCTACATCAGACGGGTTATAGTTCAAGAAAGAGGGGAAGATCTTCAACTAGGCGTGGAAAGTTATCAAAACAACATCAACTTCACCAAACCACAACTCATGTTCACTGGAATTCTAGAGCTATCACAGTACTCTCTCGTGCAACAACCATCATTTGGAGTCATCTACCTCAACAAGAAGAATAAACTTCGTCTTATGAGGTTCGATGAAATTACAAAGTTTTGTGACGAGACACTTCAAAGAGTTCGTGATGGGTTGGCAGAAAGGTTGGATGATGAAAAGAAGATGTTAAAAGAGGGTCGAGAAACGAGGTGGAAAGCTAATGGACGAAGAATGATTCGCAACTTTGTCCATACAATTGAAGAAAGGTTGTACCGTCGTCAACAGATCAGGAGGTTGGAAAGCTACATCGGTGTTCGACCTTCATTTCCGATCTTAACATTTAGACGACCTGATCCACAGTTCACAGACTTTGATGCATAGCCAAATGATGAACTTCAGCTCCCATTATTCCGGTACCAATATTTCAATATTTTCATTTATATTGATTGATTTGTAATTGCTACGGCTTGTGCACACATAACAGTGTACAACCCGAACTTTGTATTTAAAGGACCCTGTGGTACGCATCAGTGCTACAATCCTAATATAAGGAGCAAAAGCTTCTTACTTTTGAGTAGAATTAACAAACTTTTCATGATTTCTACAATTCTGCTCAAAAGACAAGTATTACACCTCAATAAGTGATCACTTGTTGAGGGGGAGTACTTGATTTCAAACATCGTTATAAAATCTTAAAGTCTTGATTGATTTCTCCTCATAAGACTCAAAAAGGCATATTTTAATCAAAACGTTTACAAAAACAACATTTTATATGCTATTTTTGAGGGGGAGAAGATGAAAAGTGATAAAAATATGATGTCAAAAGTTTTATCTTGTGCGAGCTCGACTCAGAATTGACCCACGAATTGACGAAACAACAAAAGTTAGTATTCGAAAGGATTTATCCAAGTAGAAAGTACCGTTTCGAGAAACTCTTTTTAGACGTTTACTTTGACGGGTCTAACTTCCTTTTAGGAATGTTAACAACTTCGAGTTAGTTATTAGGGCTAGTTATCACCTAAAAACTGATAATGTATCCCTTTAACTAAGCAACGTAAATGTGTCCCTCGGGTACATGTCTATTAAGAGTGGATCAATTCAAAAAGTGTCAACTCTTCCCGCATATGCAAATTTCTGAAAATATTCATAAGCATATGTGGAGGGGGAGTCCTTCATAAGAAATCCAAAACCTCAAAGTGTTAACAAAAAGCTTTATATTCATAAACACTTTGAGAGATTTTCAAAGATTTGGTTCAAAGGCATCAATAGGATAGTCATGGAGTTACAAGGTGACTAAGGATAGGTATAACCGTCCTATGATCCGCCAGAACCGGAGGGATCTACCCAAGGACATCACCAATAGTTAGAAATTAGAAGTCCTTTGGTATGATATAACAAAAGGAGAAAAGAATGAAAGGAGAAAGAAAGGGTTGAAGAATTAAAAAGAAAATGAATGAAAAGGGTGAAAAGAAATAGCCCTCCATTTTATCAACCTTAGGTCAGACACCGGGTTCAATTCATATGCTACTGGTCGTTGCTAAGGCGACACCGGTATTGAAGATAAAGACGTCATGGACCCAGTGACGCAATGCACCAAAACCTTCTTAGCCACTCAGGCATCTCTCAAAAGATGTTTGTTTCATTCTCACAGAGAACCCTGCATAATCTATTGACCATTCACTACGAGTGTGTCGATATTGAAAAGGAGGTACTCTGCTCCACACCTCCGACGACCAAATTGCGCACAAATCGAGTCTAGAGCCACGAGATTACATAAAAGATCTCTTAGGAACACATAATACTTCTACACTAAGTGTCTTGCATCGTTGGACACTAAGTGTAAATTATCGAGTCCTTCGCAGATCTTAGCNCTACGAGTGTGTCGATATTGAAAAGGAGGTACTCTGCTCCACACCTCCGACGACCAAATTGCGCACAAATCGAGTCTAGAGCCACGAGATTACATAAAAGATCTCTTAGGAACACATAATACTTCTACACTAAGTGTCTTGCATCGTTGGACACTAAGTGTAAATTATCGAGTCCTTCGCAGATCTTAGCAATCTGCCTTGAACGTTTATGAGGGATTTACTTATGTATTTCTCGAATGATTGAACGGAAATCCTGCCAGGGTCCACATCAAACAGCCCTGACAGCAGGTCACTTCGGTGATTCCTTATGGATTACGCTTAGTGTTTGCGATGGTTCCAAATGGTCTACAGTCGTGGGGTGATCTCCAGCGACTCACCTAATCGTTGGTGTACTTATGTATGTCTGTGTAAGCCCTCTAGGGGGTATCCGATTAGGAACGGCCTTGGTAAGGATTAGAAGGAGTCTTCACACTATGCTATCTACAAATTCTAATTTCGAACCTGTAAGTACCGGATGTATTAATTCTAACTGTTTCAATGTAGGTACAACCACCATCTTGAACACCAGCTTCCACATGCTCATACTTGCATCTCAACAACTATGAAAGCTCTCATGAAAGATCGAAGCAACAATTAAGTCAAAGATAGATTCCATGCCAAAAGAATCTACAAAAGTGATAAGACANTTGCTAACTGTTTCAATGTAGGTACAACCACCATCTTGAACACCAGCTTCCACATGCTCATACTTGCATCTCAACAACTATGAAAGCTCTCATGAAAGATCGAAGCAACAATTAAGTCAAAGATAGATTCCATGCCAAAAGAATCTACAAAAGTGATAAGACAACGATCTAAAGAAAAGCACCGTCTAAAGAAGGATTCTACGTCAACACTAAGAATCTTCATAAATGAAAAGAGAGCTTCACACGGATGAAAGTTTCAAACGTCAAAGATGTATGAGCATGTTGGAAAGATGCAGATCCACTGGAGTCTAAGAGAATGATGAATGGCAGATTACCACATCATTTAATCATTACCACATCATCAATGACAAAGAACAAAGACCGATGAATCATTTCTACTAATCTTATTTTGAAGACGTCAAAAGCTATGAAAGTATACAATTAAAGATAAAGACAATGACGTCAAGCAACCTCAAATGACCGTGACGAATATCACTCCTTCATAACCGATCCTTAGGGGGAGATTGTTAGGATCTAAGTTTATCAACATTTATCAAGTCTCGGTTATTTCAGAACATGTAATAGGTTGCTAGCTTATTTAAGTTATTCATGTTATGTTTAGAGTCCAAGAAAACGTCCAATAGGCCTAAAGCCCACGAATTAGAAAGATAGGGAGGATAGGAGTGTTGCCCTAGTCCTCACCTATAAATAGGACTCTATGTAATTCATTTAACTTGTTGGTTATTTCATTATCTTAAGAAAACTCTTGCACTTTTACCTTTCATATTGATCTAATCAACCAAACTCTATTTCTCATCTCATTTCTATCATTATCAATACTTGTGTTTACAATATGGTGACCTAACATAGGTCGTGCGATGGCTGGGAACACACGAGTATCTGGGGTGTAATAAATATGCTTGTTCGTACTAAACCAGATAAGGATATTTGAAGCTAATTAAAGTCCGAGATTCATGATATGGTTAGTATATTTTTAAGGGAAAGCTTATTGTTCAAAAAGATGTAACCATCTACATGCATCACTTAAGGGGAAGCGATTACGAGATGCACAAGACCCCTATTGGATGATTACAAAAAGGGGAAGAAGATTTATGATGTGCAGCTTATTATTTGTGATGACATGTTTTAGCATTGTTTCTTCATGCAGATTGTTTTATAATATCAAATAGGGGAAAATTGTTGGGAATTACAGATTTGAAGATTACAAAACCCACAAGAAGATATGAAGAAAGATGAAACAATAGGGACCTATTATGTAATAGTTAGCTTTCTTAGTAAGCTAGGGTTTGTAACCTCCCTCTATTATATAAAGAGGGTAGGCGTCTAGGTTACAGATCATCCATTCAATAGAGAACTCTCCTAATGAGAGTCTAGACACACGATCAAAGCGTGTGTATATTAGTAGTTTAGTAGCTGTAATAGTTTTATTTTCAATAAAGAAAACCTTGAAGTAATATTGTGTTCTTGTTCTTATTCCGCTGTGCAATCAATATTACTATATCCTAGATGGGCTTAAACGATCTTTAACAAAACTTGTTGTTACCTTCAAACCATTGTCTGGCAGTTCCTGCACTATTGTTAATTCATGTCTTGTTCATGTATCCTTCCCTTGTTGGCTTCATCATTGTTTCTGGTGCTTTCTGAAATCAGCATAAAACTATCAGTAGGATTTGTTCAAGAAAGTATGATATCTGAAAAATAAACAAGGAAAACGGAATACGAAAAATAAAGTTGCTGATATCTGCAGGTGATGCGCCGTATCCTGGAAAAAGGATACGCCGTATCTATTACGTTAAAATTAAAATCAGACTTTTATTCAGAAAACTGATACGCCGTTTTGAATTATAATGCGCCGTATCTTTTTAAATATCAAAAATTTATTATATTTATAAAAATTTAAATGCGCCGCATAAGTAGAAGCTAATGCGCCGTATTTTCGTTATGCTTCAAAATCAGGGGCGGACCTATGTATGTTTAGGTGGTGCCCGAGAACCACCTTGGAAGAAAAAACCATTTAGAAACGATATAGAATTTTTTTAGGACTTACCTTAGAGATTACTTAGGAACCACCACCTTGAATTCGATTATTTCAGAGAAGAAAGAATAAAAAACAAAAGATAAAGAGAAAATAGGTCAGAGATCAGAAATCCTAGCCGAAATTTGTGAAGAAGATGAATAGATGATGAACGTGACAGGAGTTCAAAGTCTTTTTGTTGCAGGAAGAGAATCTTTTTATAGAAAGTTACCTTGCTCTGGATATAGCAATTTTTAATATCAATGTTACTTTTAATTGGGATTAGCAACTTTAAGTTGGGTAATAGTCTTTTCTACTTTTTAATTTTTATTTTCTAACACTATGCTAGCATGCAATTCAAACACTGTATAACAGAAGTATTTGACGATTTAATTTACATTTCTCAATCTTATCATGTTGATTTTTTTTTTGAAAATACTATACTATACAAATTTTTGTTTAATTTTGGTGGAGGTTTCATGTTGTAGATATTGAACATAACACGATTCTGTACGTGGATTTTTCATTTTGTAATTACGTGTGTCGTATCTGACAAGATATAATAGACCCCGACCCGTAAACCGGTTGACTAGTAGATGCAGTTTTATTTTTTTATGTCGCCTAAGTAAAGGAACCACCTTGGGTTTTACCATGGGTCCGCCACTGTTCAAAATACAAGATTTTTGATTCCGTTAATGCGCCGTATCGATAAAAATCGATGCGTCACTTCTGTTTAATTAATTCAAAAACTGTTTTTAATTAAATATATAATACGCCGTATCTGAAGAAACAGATGCATCATATGGCGTTAGGGTTTCGAAAAATTTTCTTATTAAAAACAGAATACGCCGTATCTTGGGGAAAGATGCGCCGTACTCGAATTATTAAATGTGTCGTATTTATAAAAAGTTAAAACGCAATACGCCATATCTGAGAATCAGATGCGCCGTATCGTTTGTATCAGCACAATACAACGACAGCAGTTAATGCAGAAAAACAAAGAAAAATAAAAATAAAAATAAAAATTACAGAAAATAAAATAAAACAAAAACAGTAAATATACAAATTATACAATGAATGCAATCTAACTAATGTACAACAAAGTTACAATCTAATATACAACAAAGTTAGTGGTTAGAATCTAAAAACCTAATAAAAAGAAAAATCTAATTAAATTACTAATTAGATAAACATATAATAACAATTCACTCCCCAGCAGTGGCGCCAAAAACTTGATGCGTGTCGCGTGTCGTTGCGGTTTAGCAGTATTAATGCCTACTCAAGTTTTAAATTTATATTTAGCCGACTTATCAATAACACACACACTTAACGAGCAGTGTACCCAGCCAGTATAAATATAATGGTAAGTAGAGTGTCGATCACTAAGAGTGGAACATACTATCTAGTTAACCTAATTAGGTATTTTAATATCCTAAGTTAGTTTTACAGTCTAATCTAACAAAAGGGGGTTCAGCCTGAGAGACTGGCACAGTTTGGTTATTTATTAAATAGTAAATTAAACTAATNGCAGTGTACCCAGCCAGTATAAATATAATGGTAAGTAGAGTGTCGATCACTAAGAGTGGAACATACTATCTAGTTAACCTAATTAGGTATTTTAATATCCTAAGTTAGTTTTACAGTCTAATCTAACAAAAGGGGGTTCAGCCTGAGAGACTGGCACAGTTTGGTTATTTATTAAATAGTAAATTAAACTAATGAGCACGAATCAGCGAATAGCAAACACGTACACAGATAGATAATTAGAAGCAGAAGAAGGCCTGTCCTGATAGTTAAGTAGCTTGTCACTTGCTTTATTGCTAGTTCTATATGAAGTGTATCGTAATCTTATCTGTCTCGTTGGATCTCATTATATCAGCGAGTAAACTCTTAATGATCACTTATGTCTATCCTATTTATCTAAAGACATCAGCTAAATAGGCGAGGAAGGGGTATGGCAGCCCAAGCAAGACTCAGCTAGACACAGAAGTTATCAATGCACTAATATAAGTCACCAAAAAACATCATCATATAGACTTTAATTGATAGGAAAGCAATTTTAAGGGGTGCGGTATGGTAGCCGATAACAGCCCATCAATCCTGATGAATTAAAGCGTACTATTATAATAAAACAAAACTACTTAATGAATTAAATACATGCAGGACCTTCTTACAGCTCTAATATCTTTGATTTGGGTGTGTCTTGTGATGCTTCTTCGACTGAGTTCGTCTCCTTAGGGTTATGTTGCACACAAAATTCGTGTAAGTCTTGGGGTATTTATAGTTTCTGTCTGAAGGCACGATGCGGCGCATCGAGTAAGTAGATGCGGCGCATTGACTTAACTTCGCGTGGGGTCCACGATTAATATATTCTGGAATATTCGTACACCGTCTTCAGATGCGGCGTATCTTGAATCTTTATGCGGCGCATGTCCTTCAGTATCTTGGATTGTATTTGGTGAAGTCTTGATAGTGATACGCCGTGTGTCAGAAGTATAATGCGGCGTATCTGGAGTAGAACAAGCTTGATCTTCTTCGTTGACCAAAGTTTCATAAGCGGCGCATGGTAGAATTCCATGCGGCGCATTCTTCAAAGTCAAGCAATGGTCTTCGAATTCATCTAAGTATGATATTGCGGCATATCTATTGATATAGATACGGCGCATCTTCTGGATTTCAGTAGACTTTTGACATCTTGCTTGTTTTGCTCCATAATTCGTCCAAAATCGCCAAGTTTCACCAATTCCTTGTTTTTACCTGTGAATTACTAAAGTAAACAATTAAGTATCGATTCTCATAGATAATGTAGTAAAACAAGTCAAATAATTAGGATAAATGATGACAATAATATGTACTTATTTGATGTCATCACTAACACTTTCAATCCTCGTCAAGATTTTAAGATGACGAAAACAATATTAAGTTTGATCACACAAGACTAAAACAATTCAAATACTTGATTCGTGATGGTTTCATAAGTAATCGACAACTAAAACGTTTCGTTTCTTGTGTACTAAGTTACTTATGAAATGGTCAATACATAAGGTGGCATCTTCATAGACAAGGAGCAGCTATTGATTGATAAACAATGTCTCTTTTGACCTATTACACCATCAACAATCAATCTAACTTGATAAACTATTGTAAATGAAAACTTAAAAGTATACTTCGATCTTAGTAATAGCTTGACATAGAAATATAACAATTAAGTCATAATCAACCAATTATCATGCTACAAACATCATCTAGGCAAGTGCATAAGGCACTTAGCCACTCACGGCAAACAAAGTAATAAACACAGAAAATTGATTACTTGAAGACATAATTAAAGAGTCTTACAAAGGTTGTAATGATGCTTAAAAGAATTAGGAACAATGACTAGATGATTCGTTATGATTCCTTAATGATGAATAATGAATGTAAGCTTCACTTCTTTCCTGTGTTTTCTTCCTTGAGAGCCTTCTTGATAGAGTTCTTTTGATAAGAATAATGATTTGAGTAGTTGTCATGTTCTCTCTAACCAAGCATACTTATTAATAGAATGACTCCCCTTGGCCACAAAGCAAGTTTCTTGGGCACTAAGAGTCATTAAAAATCTGGACTTGAAGTAAATGAGGTGTAATGATCATCCATATGAAGGGTTAGTTCATTGAAGATAGTCATTAAGAGTGCCAGGAGTTGCAGGCAACCCAAGGTTGAGGATCTCAACCCGAGGTTGGAGTTCCAGCCCAAGGTTAGGAAGAAGGTTGGACTGGCAGTTATGAACCTTAGGTTGAACTTAAGCCTTGAGTGTAATTCCTTGAACCTTTGGTTAAAGAAGTAAGCCATAATTCATGGTGAACTTTGTATGTAACTTCACTTTCATTTCATGAACACTTGATCATTTCTTCATGCTCGGGAACCTTTATAACTTGCTTCTTTATCTTCGATGATCTTCCTGAGGTCTTTATTATGGGTGGAATCTTCCATTGTGCATAAGCTCTTGATTAACGACTTTTCTTCACCTTTTTAGCTATTCACTTGGACTTGGTTGTACCTGAACCTTAATATATCTTTTGTATTTTTTAAGCATAAAATGTTCACAAACACAACCAAATACAATGCACAAACATGCAAATAACGCGACTAAAATATATACGAAATGAGCGTTATCAAGAACTAAACCCAAATATATAAAAATAAATAAATAAATAAATAAAAATAAGCACAATAATAAGGAAATTGTAAGTATTAGATTTACCTCAAAGCATTTTTCACGAAGCAACTAACCTTCAAAACTGAAAAGATAAATCAAAGTCAAATGACAAATTAAGGATGTTTTTTGAGCAAATTTTTTAAATGAACCATTTCCACTAATGTTTACAAATATGAACTTCGCATGTATTGTTTACCAAAATGAACATTTCGACTGGGCGATCACACCCTTGGGCGAAATTCTAGGCGACCACACCTTTGGGCGAAATTCTGGGTGACTTCTCTTGCGACATGCACGTTTTCTGTTTTCTATAAAACAACAAGAACAAGTGTTTACCAATGAATAAAACAGCAAGAACAAGTGTTTAGCAACTAGTGTTTACCTTAGAGGGATGATATGTGTTTGAAAGATTGTGAGTGAGGATGAAGCTGTTTGAAGAGATGGAAAAAACATTGAAAAAAGCTAAGGTCAACAAGACATTGGGAATATTGTTATTAAATATAGCTTCTACTTAAATATTAAGCTGCTCCCAACCCACTTCGTGAGTGGTTGGCAAGCACCATTTCACGCGGCAAACCCCATTGGGGTCATGGAGCGAAGAGCAAAACTAATATGAAAGGTGAAGTGGTGTAAGGGTTGGGTGTAGCTTTACTAAATTATTTATTATTTGGTTTGTGTGTGTGAGGGGTTATTTAGTGAGGCATTTTAGTAAATAAATATATGTATTAAAAGGTGAAGTGATGTGAAATGATTGAGAGCGAAAAGTGAGATGGTGGCGAAGGAGAGAAAAAACTAATGTGAAATGTGAGGTGGTGTAAGGGTTGGGTGTAGCTTTACTAAATTAAAATAAGTACTCGTATTTCTAGATAAGGATCGGTATACCCCAATTGAAGAAACGTTTCCACTTTTCCCGGGGATATTTCCCAAGCATTTCCCGTTTCCGAGACGTTTCGGGTATGTGATACGGCATCCCGCGGCGTTTCCGTTATCCTAGATTGCCTAGGGCCCCCAATTTCTTATGGCCCGAAACTTTTTGTTCGATGCATAAAACTGTAAAATGTTATGAATATGAACATAAACAAAGACACTACATAACCTCAATTTAAAGATCTCTCGCAAAAGGAAGTTAAATGAACTAACATTTGTATACAATAATGCTTAATGTACGGCATTTTACATTAAGAGTTCTCACTGTATGCTCTAGAAAGGTAAACACATTTTATTTAGCCTAGTGGCCCTATTTTGAGTTCTCGCCCGGGGCCTCTAGGTCCTCCAAAAACCCAGGAACGGCCCTGGCCGTGGAGAGTGCTACACTATATTGATCTGGTCTCAGGTCTCGTAATTGTCTTTGGATAGAAACTCACAACTCTTGGAGGTTGGGGCTTTCTCTTCGGTTCACGTTTCTTCTCAAGATTACGGAACATCTCTACAAGTTCGTGCTTCTCAGATAAAGTAATTGAAGATTCGCAATAGCTATGGATAGCAAACGTACACTGTAAGCACTTGAGGATGAACTTGGATTGCAAACTAAGGCCACATTTGGTGCAATCACCGTCAGTAATAGCTCCCGCAACAAATGACATAGGATGCTCGTGATCTTCAGTATTACGTACATCACCAAACTTCATATTAATAAACTTATAAACAAGATCGTCATGGGAAGAATTGACACCTTGTTCCGACTTGAGTATTAACGGAGCACAATCGGGATGTATTGACTGGGAACACTCTGAACAATGGTAGAACCACTTTTCTGGATTAAGATCATCCTCACAAACCTCACAAAAGTATTGGCCCTTATGGTTCTCAACTGGGGAGTAACTTAGCTTCAACGGGTGCTTGTCATACTTATGCCTAATTGTATTAGGCAAACGCAGAGCACACAACATATTCAGACGGAAATCATAATTATAATCAGCACAAAAAAAAGTGTCACCTTCTTCAATGATGTTACGGCATGCATGACATGCAGCACTCGTCCCCATACATTTTATCGATTCGTAGTACAAATCTAAAGGGTCTATTCTTGAAAGATTGTTACTTGGATGTGCTTTACTTGGATGTGCTTCATGTAAAACAGAGATAGGGATATGTGCACAATGAACATCAATTTTGCCGAATTTACATTTTTCGCAGTTATATGCAAAGCCATTGCATGGTAAACCGCATATTTGGCAGAAAAACAGAGAAGTCTGCCGAAGAACAAGTTCATGCTCTTGCATGACTAGACGGCATGACAATTCCGTGCGTAGCCGAGCACACCACTCATGGAGAATAAAGTTGGAACACTCAGCATAATCTTGTGAGCACTTGTAAAATGGCATGCTTGTAACCGGCCTCACACATCCACTGCATAGTAGTTTAACCCTGTTTATTGGGTTATGAAGAGAAATTGATTTTACTCCCGATGTATCATTATTGCTTTTGTTATGAATCAACGCAAGAGGATGTTTATGGCTGAAATGTTTAAGGTAGCAGTTTTGATTCGTCATCTCATTATAATATAATGAAGAAAACCGGTTGGGAATTTGGTGTTGTAAAATGTTGTATGATTCATCAGGGAAGGGGCAGTGGATTACATCCTCCTCTTTTACAGCATAGATAGCTTCGGCTAATTGACACATTGAAAAAGGATGCTAATTGACACATTCATCAGGGAAGGGGCAGTGGATTACATCCTCCTCTTTTTCAATATATAGACTATATATATATATATATATATATAGTATATATATATATATATATAGTATATACTATATATATGAGGATATATATAGAGAGATATAAAGAGAGATTAAGAGAGAGATATAGAGAGGAGAGAAGGAGATAGAGGGAGAGATAGAGAGAGAGGAGAGAAGACTGATGAATAGTTTAGATGTATGAGAGTGTAGTTATATATATTATATATGTAATATGTAATAATAAGTATATTATATTGTATATTAGTAATTTTAAGTATAGTATATATATATAATTATATAGTATATTATATATATGAGTTATAGGGATATATATGTATGTACGTCTATAGGTATATATGTAGTGAGTATACGGTATATATGATGGTATATAATATATATGGTATATAGGTACTGACTTATGTCTTAATATATTATTGTGTCGACCTAGAATTATCGCCCCCAAGGGTGTGATCGGCCCAGTCGAAATGTTGCTTTTGGTAAATACAATACATGCCGAAATTTATCATATATTTGTAAACATTAGTGGAAATGGTTCATTTAAAAATTTGCTTCAAAAAACATCCTTAATTTTCATTTGACTTTGAATTTATCTTTTCAGGGTTTTGAAGGTTAGATTGCTTTCGTGAAAAATGCTTTGATAGTAAATCTAATACTTACAGAGTTTTCTTATTATTGTGTTATTTTTATTTATTATTTATTATTATTTTGTATATAGTATTTGGGTTAAGTTCTTGATAACGCTCATTTCGTGATATATTTTTGTCAGCGTTTATTTGCATGTTTGATGGCCATTGTATTATTGGTTGTGTGTTCCTGTAACATTTTTAATTGCTTAAAAAATACAAAAGATTATAAGGTTCAGTCACAACCAAGCCAAGTGAATAGCTAAAAAATATAGGTGAAGAAAAGTCGGTATAATCAAGAGCTTATTCTACAATCGGAAGATTCCACCCATATATAAAGACCTCAGGAAGTCATTCCGAAAGAATTAAAGAAGCAACGTTATAAAGGTTCCCGAGCATTGAATGAAAATATCAATGTGTATCAATTGAATGAAAGTGAAGTTACATACAAAGTTCACCATGAATTTATGGACTACTTTTTAACCAAAGGTTCAAAGAAGTATACACTCAAGGCTTAAATGTTCAACTAAGGTTTCTATATACTGGCCAGTCAACCTTCTTTCCTAACCTTGGGCTGGAAACTCCAACCTCGGGGTTGAAGAATCCTCAATCTTGTTGTTGCCTTGCGAACTCTGGCATTACTGCTTATGATATCTTCATATGATAAAACTAATTAACCGCATATGGATGATATCATGTACACCTCATATTATTCCAATCCAGATTATATACTCTTAGTGCCCAAGGAATACTTCTTTGTGGCCAAGGGAGTTCTATCTATAATAAGTAGTAGCATGCTTGTTTAGAGAGAACATGACAACTACTCATAAAATCATTTTCTTATCAAAAGAACTCTATCAAGAAGGCTCTCAAGATAGATATAACACAGGAAAGAAGTGAGCTTACATTCATTATTCATCATTAAGGAGGGGTAGGGTATAATGTTAGTGATGTATGTATATATCATAACGAGATCATCCTAGTCATATGCCTTAAATTCTTTTAATCATCATTTATAACCTTGTAAGACTCTTATAATTTATGTCTTCAAGTGAATCAATTATGTATCTTTTTTATTTACTTTGTTTGCCTGGTGAGTGGGTAAGTGCGCTTATGCACTTGCCTAGATGATGTTTGGTAGCGATGATAATTTGGTATGATTATGACGTTAAATGTTATATATTCTTATGTCAAGCTATATTACTTATATTAATTTTTTTATATATTTATGTTAGACGAGGTTGCATACTTTTTTTAAGTTTTCATTTACAATAAGTTTACTCAAGGGTTAGTTGATTGTTTGATGGTGTAAGTAGGTCAAATATGAGACATGTGTTATCGAATCAATTAACTGCTCCTCTGTCTATGAAAGGGGATGCCACCTTATGTATCTGACCATTCATAAATGTAAACTTAGTAACAATGGAAACGAAAGCGTTTTAGTTGTCGAGTTTTACTATTGAATACATCACGAACAAGTATTTGATATTTTTTATAGTCTGTAAGTGTGATTGCAAACTTTCAAAGTAATTTTTTCTGTCATTTCTGGTAAGTATTGAATTGGAGTTTGACTTGATTTGGATTGAAATATAGTGTTATGTGGTATTTAGATCGATCAAAATAATTGGTATCAGTTAATTACTTGTCTATCATGATTTCGTCCTATGATTTATTTGATGTTAACTTGTTTCTTAGCTACTTTTGATATCTATTGAGAATCGATACTTAATTTGTTTTGGGGTTTACTTTAGTAATGTCACAGGTAATATGAGTCGAGATGGTGTAGTTAGATCTCTCTTCTCTTTT